>JASTWP010000953.1:0-99132 GCA_030770255.1 Temnothorax ravouxi | reverse complement strand
AATTATGTTTTTATATTGTAATAAATTTTTACAATACATTATTCTTGTGTATCCATGAATTGTGTGAATTATCAAATCCTAACCACTTTACATAAACCTCATCCCCCCTTTTGCGCAAAACTTTTTCAACGAGATACACGTCGGGATTAGCAACGCGATGTAACTCGTATTCGTAGAAGCCGCCGGCGATGGGTTTTCCGCAGGAATCTTCCAACAGATACGTCACGGGATTAGTTTTCTGCACTTTGAACGATTCTAAACACCTCCGTGGTCCAATTTGGCGTGTATCCTTTCTCGAAGATTGTCTTGAATTTACTCACGCGTACCGAGTCGCCCACTTTGAATCGCGCGGGAGCAGCGATCTTTACGTGGCTGTACACCGTTGCTAGGAGCTTGTCGGCGATCGCAGGGGTAACATCGATGGGTCGCATGCCGATAGTTCGATGCTTTCGCGCGTTGTAATCCGATACGAGACCCGGCAGCGAGTCGATCCATTTGTAATTTCCATTGCGCGTAAACATTTTCCACATGTCGTTCTTGAGCGTGCGATTGAATCGTTCGACGACCGATGCCTTCATTACGGAATAGGTCGAATAGTGATTGATATTATGTTTCTTCAAAAGTTTCTGCACGTTTGCGTTGTAAAATTCTTTTCCCTTGTCAGTCTGCAAATTTTTCGGGCATCTTCCGCCGTCTCGAATTATTTTCGCGATCGCCGCAGTAACCTCGGGTCCGCTCTTGGCCTTGAGCGGTACGGTCCATGCGTGCTTGCTCAGCACGTCGATAACGGTGAGTATGTAGTGGTAGCCTCTGTTGAATCGCGTGTATGGGCGCATCTCGACCACATCCGCCTGCCAGAGATCATCGTATCCCTGCACTATGACGCGTCTTCGAGAAAAATTTCTTCTCGCAGGAGCGTGTAATTCTTCTACCAACCTCCGTTTTTCAGTTGATTGCTTCTTACCAGCCATGACGATGACGCGCAACTGACGCAGATATCAGATGTACGTTCTTATCTATTCGCGATGATTCGCAATTACATCTTGAATCATCTTTTGAAGTTCGTTTAGGGTAATTTGCACGTTACTCTGGAATGTGGCCATCTTTCTCTCGATTTCATCCTGTTGATCTTTCAAAATTTGCACGCTCTGCTGCACGTAACGTTTATTGGCTGCATCGCCATCATCTACAGGCGGCGCTATCCGTCGAATCTTGCGCGATTTCGCGTCAAAGTCGGTGGCGACCATGCAAAGGGCGTTATCGCGCACGTAATTTCTGATTAATCCGCTCTATTGATAGTACGGTTCCGCATCGTCTCTTCCGAGCGATATACCAAACTTGTTGATCGGCATTTCGATGTTGATTGAACGGATCGCTGTCGCACCATTTAATTTATAATAAATCCAGCCTCGCGAAGTTCCTCGATAATCGACAGGATCTCGTTATCGTGACTGGTGTGACCTGCTAGGCGTGACGCTTCGAGCATCGAAGACGATCTACGAGCTCGTTGGGATCGTCCCAATGAACATAGTCGATCTTGTTGTCGTTTAATGTCATGGCACGCGGTATACCTTTTCCAGCTTTTTTACCCGATATCGACGATGCAATTATATGGTCGATCTTATTGCCTGTCATGGCACGCGGTATACCTTTTCCAGCTTTTTTACCTGAAATCAACGGCCCGATTATATGTGTGTACTTGTATCCCCTGTTGCTATTTATTCGAGCGTGAGCATCATAATTGCGTTTATGAGCACTCGTCATCAACAGAATGCTCTTGTACGCTTGCAAGTCGTCCTCCGTGTAGATATCGTCATCGGGATATTTCTTAAAGATCAACTCGTAAAGACCGCGTGTGCCAGCGTATCGTATGCCGTCGATAATTATGTTGTCCTCGTTGTTCACGTCGAAACGTTTATTACCGAGCATCATTCCATCGTTGGTGAATTTAACACCGTACGCGATGTCTATACCGCTTTCTTCATCGCCGCTCAGAACTGCCCCGATGTACTTTTGGCTCAATGGACCCAATTCATCTCGCAACGTTTCTTGACCCTCAGATGTTTGCAACTTCTGTCGAACGGACTTCACGAGTGGGTCATTCGTGGTTTCGAAAACATCTTCGTTTGCGAGCACTGTGGGTTGTACGGAAGGCGCAGAGGTTATCGGTGGTTCATTCAATGGACCTTTCGATCGTTTCGATTTACGCGGTTGTAAAATTTTGGTTATTTCGCTCAAATTAGATGGCACATTTATCGATCGTTTCAACGTAACCGGAGTTGAAGCCATTACAGAGTCGTTAAACGAGGCGTTTGGTCGTTTTCGTTTGAGCTTTGGCTCTTCGTCTTCCCACGCCGTTTCATTCTCAATCTTTGACACGTCAGATTCTTTGCCAACGGTGTTTTCGGCAATCTGCCTTAGAGGCTCGATGATGGGCTTAAAGTGTCTCTCCAACGCGACATCTTCCTCCATTTTACCAGTTTTCAAGGCGTGATACTTTTTGCGAATTGAATCGCTCGTTTTTGCAATTTGATTTGCTATCCTCTCGCGCTCTCTAATCTCCTCGCTGCTGTCCATGTTGCGATAACGTTGTTCAATCGACGCATCGACAACAACTAACCGCGTTTCGGTATCGCAAAGTCGTTAAATCCTTTTCTGTATCGGCCATTCGAAATCGCGCTGTCCTTGTCTATCACCACGAATCCATACTTTTGTTGCCAACACGTATGACACAATTTACTGAAATTATCGTAAGACATATCTGTGTTTACGTGATCGTTGTATACGTGTTTCAAATTGGTACCATCCTGTTTAAACAGAATCAATAAATTCGCGTTGTCGCGTATAAGATGCTTCGGTATCTTTGCATACGTCTGACAAAGATAGAAAGAGTCAACATCCGCGTGCCGGCCCATTGCAAAGTATTCTCTTATCGTATCCTGCTTGTCGCACGCCACGTCATCAAAGATAAAAATAGAATTCGGGAGCGCCTCGCTCGGCGGAATGACGTCACTGTTATTCGAGAACGTAAAGTAGCCAATCTCTTCTATCGGTGTTAGTATATTCTCCAAATATCGATATTTCGGTTGTTGCAACGATTTCGAGTACACATACACGTTCTCAAAACGTACACCGTGCGGACTTTCCAGCAAGCTTATCAAGACGTTTGTCTTGCCGCAATTCGACGGGCCGCTGATGATACCGCGTATAGAAATCGGTAGCATGCCTCCATGTTTGCGCACCTCTTTCGTTAACGGTATTTTATCGTCAAAGTTTGTCACTTTGATCGTCCGCGATTGTCGTACGAACTGCATTTTACCTCCCCTCCACAACAAATAAAAAACAATATCGAGAAAGCTGGCCTATTTATAGAGGCGCGTAGAGCTGAGATGCTCAGTCGTTAAAATGTTTTTGCTCGTGTCGGATAACAGCGATATTTACGATTTAACCGCCGAACAGTTAAAGTATATACCAAAGGTCATTCTACTGCGACAGTTTTATAATCACATAGATTATTTGTGGGATAAGCTTCCCGAACATATCAAGGCAGATTCGGAGGTTCAACAATATCGGCGCTGTTTAATACATTATAATTTGCCGTGTCAGCAAACGCACATCGACGGTCCGCCGCCGTTGATAAAAAACTGCGGCGAATGCCGCCGAAGATAGGCCGAGGTTTGTTGAATCGCGCGATAAACGCGCTTCCGATCGAATTACACATCCCCGGCTATCAATTTTGCGGACCGGGAACTCGCTTAGAAACACGATTGGCAAGAGGTGATCGGGGTATTAATCCATTGGACGCAGCGTGTCGCGAGCACGACATAGCCTACTCGCGTAGCAACGATCTCGCAGAACGACACGTGGCAGACAATATACTCGCCGCGGAAGCGCGAAAACGTGTCACCGCGAACGATTCTACTCTCGGAGAGAGAGCTGCCGCTACAGCCGTCTGGGCGGCCATGAAGGCTAAAACGAAACTCGGTATGGGTTTGAAAACGAAGAAAAAGAAGAAGACCAAGCGAATACTTCCGGTAGCGAAACGCGGCGGTATCCTACCGATCCTGCCGTTATTAGGGGTTCTCGGCTCGTTGGTCGGCGGAGCGGCGGGAGTCGCAAAGGCCGTGAATGATAACAAAGCCGCGCGGCGTCAGCTGGAAGAGATGCAACGTCACAATCGCGCCATGGAAGGTCACGGACTTTATCTCGCTCCGTACAAACGCGGACGGGGAGTCTCGTGGAAAAAAAAAAACGTCGAAAAGACGCTAAAAATTCCCAAGGGTGTAACTACCAACGTGCAACTGCAACAATTGGCAAAACGTATGCGCATTCCATATTTTAGAGGTATTTTTATGCGCGACTCGTTACCGATCGGCGATATACGTCGAAACGAGAGCGGTATCGTGAATTTGGATAATACTGAGGGACCGGGTACTCACTGGGTGGCGTACGCGAAGAGGGGAGATCGTGCCATATATTTCGACAGTTTTGGCAATCTTCGACCACCAAGAGAATTGGCGCAGTATCTAGAGAACAATGTAATAGAGTACAATCGCACGCCTTATCAGCGATACGATCAGAGCAATTGCGGACAACTGTGTCTGCGTTTTCTACAGTCGGTTGACAATCAATTTAAAGACCGGCGTTACGCTGTTTAATCTCAGTATTCATTCAAACATGTCACTGACATTTACGCTCACCGGCAAGAGCAGCATCCTCGCGGTAAGCTACTTTCCCGCCGTGGATTTGAGCGATGGCGATTACGAGCTCGGTCTGACAGATTTTGAAACCTATCACACGATACCGAATGTAAATTCGTCGAACAATATATTCTACTATGGCGACGACGACAAAGAGATTACCATTCCCGAAGGATCGTACGAACTGCGTGATATAGACATGTATCTGAAACGCGCTCTTTTATGGGACCAACCCAATAATGTCTCGACAAACGAAGATGACCCGCACCCATTGATTATTATTCGAGCCAACAATAATACGATGAAGAGCGAGATCAAATGCGCTTATCGGATAAATTTCACAAAACCGAACAACATTGGATCGCTGCTGGGATTTTCAGCGAATCGCGTGCTAAAGTCGCGACAATGGCACGAATCGAATGTTCCGATAAATATCATCAACGTAAACATCATTCGCATAGAGTGTAACGTGACCGCTGGTGCGTACAGCAACGACAAGTACGTGCATACGATACACGAGTTTTCACCGAGCGTGCCTCCAGGATATAAGATATCGGAAACGCCGGCACAGATCATTTACCTTCCGATCATCGTACGGAGCATTTCGGACTTGACGCTTCGCGTCGTGGATCAGGACGGTCGATTGATTGATTTCCGCGGAGAAGAGATCACCGTTAGACTGCATGTACGAAGACGACGGCGATAACGTGAGATGCTTGTACTGAACGAAGCTGAGCAGGTGCGACAGACGAGAAACAAAAAGACAATCCGATCGCCAAAGAAGAAACTCACTGCGTCGAACGTTGAATTTTTGAAATCATTGGGTTTCGTCGTACGAAATGGCTAATATCTTAAACATTGGAGGTGAACCGATCTTTGACGACAGCATCGTCAAGATTGAGACACACACGTACAATCCGTACGCCAACACAACGTTTGGACATAACGATGAGATAAGAATACCCATACAACAGCAGGATTTATACACGTTGCCGTGTGAAAGCTTTCTCTACGTTGAAGGACGATTGGTAATAAAGAGAAGGAATGATGAGTCTCAGGCAACGCTTGCGAATAATTGCGTGGCGTTCATGTTCGATGAGATTCGATACGAGCTCAACGGCGTGGAGATTGATCGCAACAGAAACGTTGGAATAACCAGTACCATCAAGAACTATGTATCGCTATCGTATAATGATTCTCAACTCATGCGGAATGCTGGCTGGGACGTTGCATCGAGCATACCGGAAGGATACTTCAACTTTTGCGTACCGCTCAAGTTATTGCTAGGCTTTTGCGAAGATTACAAACGCGTCGTTGTTAACGCTCGTCACGAATTAATTTTGATACGAGCGCGTAGCGATAACAATTGCATTGTAGGAAATCCGGCGACAGAGCCGGAAATCGAATTGTTTAAAATACAGTGGCGAATGCCTCACGTCACATTAAACGAGATCAATAAGCTATCCATGCTACGGGTCTTGGAAAGCGGGCGATATCTTAGTGTCAGTTTTCGTTCGTGGGATCTGTACGAGTACCCCATGTTGCAGAGCACGACCAAGCATTCGTGGGCCGTCAAAACGGCGACTCAGCTAGAGAAGCCGCGGTACGTTATCTTTGCGCTGCAGACTGCCCGCAAGAATATCATGTCTCAAAATGTTAGCGTATTCGATGACTGTAACTTGACCAATGTCAAACTTTATCTAAACTCCGAATTTTATCCGTACGACGACATGAATCTGGATTTTACTAAAAATCGATACGCCGTTCTTTTCGATATGTATGCGCGTTTTCGTAAAACTTATTACGGATACGATTCCATCGATACGCTTTGCAGCTTGTATACATTCCTGATGGAAGGACCTTTTGTTGTCATCGATTGCTCGCGACAAAACGAATCTGTCAAGAGCGCCACCGTGGATGTGCGAATAGAATTTGATTGTAAAGAAAATGTACCTGCAAATACTACCGCCTATTGCCTCATCTTGCATGATCGTGTAATCGAATACTGCCCGCTGTCTAATGTAGTGCGCAAACTCATGTAAATTGTAATATCAGCAGATATTGCGATATAAGATACACTGATGTACCGCGATAAGATACAGATTGCTCCATCGTTTCGTCATGATCGTACCGACGTTTGTCGATCTGCAGGGATTCACCGTCGGGATGAAATTTGTCGTGAAAGAGGTGGCGGTTCTGAGAAACGGGACCGTTTTGGCGCATTACATTTTTACATGTCCCATGCCATGGAGTCTCCTCGCGAAATCCGACAAATCATGCGCTTTCTGGTTGATTGCGAATCACCATGGACTACGATGGGAGGACGGAAACGTGCCCTACAGCATGGCGAAACATCTAATTACATCGGCTGTACTTGGAGAGGGCGACGAGACGTCGACTCTTGTGTACGTCAAGGGATGCCAGAAACGAGAATGGCTGGTGGATCTGCTTGAGAATAAAGCGAGAAAAAATCTAAAAATTGAGACTTTGGATGCAGATTACGAAGATATCGAATCTTTAAATAATATAGATGTTACTAATACTGTAAGATGCGAAAAACATGTTAAGAATTGCGCATTACAAAATGTATTAAAAATATTTAACTGGTGGTCGCGACACCAGAAATAATTTTTTGAAATAAACTGTATATGTGTATATAGATGTTTTATTTCCTTTTCCCACATACTTTGTAGCATAATATAGATGTTTTAGCTGTTTAAAAGACGTTTTAGTTGTTTTTAAAGACGTTTTAGTTGTTTTTAAGGACGTTTTAGTTGTTTTGAAAGACGTTTTAGTTGTTTTAAAAGACGTTTTAGTTGTTTCTAAAGACGTTTTAGTTGTTTTTAAAGACGTTTTAGTTGTTTTTAAGGACGTTTTAATTGTTTTTAAAGACGTTTTAGTTGTTTCGAAATACGTTTTAGTTGTTTCTAAAGACGTTTTAGTTGTTTTTAAAGACGTTTTAGTTGTTTCTATAGACGTTTTAGTTGTTTCTAAAGACGTTTTAGTTTCTAAAGACGTTTTAGTTGTTTTTAAAGACGTTTTAGTTGTTTCTAAAGACGTTTTAGTTGTTTTTAAGGACGTTTTAGTTGTTTCGAAATACGTTTTAGTTGTTTTGAAAGACGTTTTAGTTGTTTTAAAAGACGTTTTAGTTGTTTCAAAATACGTTTTAGTTGTTTCAAAATACGTTTTAGTTGTTTCTAAAGACGTTTTAGTTGTTTTTAAAGACGTTTTAGTTGTTTCTATAGACGTTTTAGTTGTTTCTAAAGACGTTTTAGTTGTTTTTAAAGACGTTTTAGTTGTTTCTAAAGACGTTTTAGTTGTTTTTAAGGACGTTTTAGTTGTTTCGAAATACGTTTTAGTTGTTTTGAAAGACGTTTTAGTTGTTTTAAAAGACGTTTTAGTTGTTTCAAAATACGTTTTAGTTGTTTCAAAATACGTTTTAGTTGTTTCTAAAGACGTTTTAGTTGTTTTTAAGGACGTTTTAGTTGTTTTTAAAGACGTTTTAGTTGTTTTTAAAGATGTTTTAGTTGTTTTCAAAGACGGTTCCCTTGTACACTGTCAACGGTTTAGAATTAGAACTCTCGATCATTAAATGTTTTCTCTCATCTGTCTCATATAAATTATTAAATATTCTTCCTCATATTTCCAATAAAAAGAAATCACTTAAAATGATATAAAAAATAATGTAGCTATAATGGGTGATGGGAACGAGAAGACGCGCGCGAACGGGGGTCGGGAGCGAGAGGGTCCGCGCGCGAACGGGGGCCGGGGGCCGGGAGAAATAACGCGAACGGGGGCCGGGAGTCGGGCGCGCGAACGGCGACCGGGGGCCGGGAGGGACCGCGCGCGAACGAGAAGACGCGCGCGACCGGGGCGAGAGAGAGATAACGCAAGCGTGTGACGTCACGCGGACCGGCGCGGCCGTTGCACGCGAACTCTGCGGCGCGGCGAAAACGCGGTCGCTCCGCGGCGCCGGAAAACGCGAACGCGAACTCTGCGGCGCGGCGAAAACGCGGTCGCCCCGCGGCGCCTGAAAACGCGGACCCCCTCGCCCCGCGGCGCCGGAAAACGCGGACCCCTTCGCCCCGCGGCGCTGAAAAACGCGGTTCCCCCCTCCCCCTCCCCGCGGTGCTCAAAAAACGCGGTTCCCCCCCCTCCCCCTCCCCGCGGCGCTCCAAAACGTGGTTCTCCCCTCCCACTCCCCGCGGTTTCCCCCTCCCCGCGGTCTCCCCTTGACCCGCGCCCCCCCCCCTCCGCCCGCGGTTTCCCCCCGCCCCTCACCCCCCCTCAGATCCCCGAGTTAGAACTCTCTTACCTTACCTACTGTTTGCAACGTTGAACGTCCAGGTAATTTTTCATAAAAGAATGAGAAGTGAAGTAGGGAAGGTCGGAATACCAATTATTAATATCTTCAAAGTAACATTCGTCGGCTCTTTCAAGCATCGATAGATGATTAGGATTATCGAGACGGCCAGGGTACATATACATACGTATCGAATTGTTCATCACCACCAATTCGACGTACTTTCCCACGCCTGTATGAATCTTAATGTATGTTGTTTCACAATCGGGAAGCTGTTCATAAAATTTAGTCGCCCAATAACGATAGTCAACAATAGGTTTAATATGATACGGCACAACACTAGCGCAGCAAGCTGCGTGTGATTTTTCCCCGCTGTCACACTCGTCCCACAACCGTCGATACACTTTTGATTCTTCCTCTCTGACGCACTCGTCCCGCAGCCGTCGATACACTTTTCGTCTCACGTTAGATTTCCAATCATAAGGAGATGATTCGGTAGCGATAACGATTCTTTGTCTTGCGATGCGTTGATCGGTTCCGCGTATACCTAGTTCGCGATCGCGAAGAAACTGCACCGGCGATATTCGTTGTTCATCCGTCAATTTCAGTCCTTGGTCTTCTTTGCGCAAACCATCGGTGATATCTCTTATTATATACTCAGAATCTGATAATTCTGAACTCTCGTCACTTATCCAATTCATGTCGCGCACGTTACATATAATGTTTCACACGCGGTAACGTTTTTTATACCCGTTCGTTATCTCTACGGAGGATGTACCTATCGGAATACACCCTTCCCGGAAGGAAAAATCCGCTCGCAGCATCTCGCAAAAAAACAAAAGGAGGAAATGATGAAAACGCGTAGGAACGCGCGCGAAAAAATAAAAACTTAATCGCGGTGACGCACGATTCGCGCCGGATTTCCGCTTTCGGTCGATAAGAAAAAAACCTTGTCGCGGTGACGCGCCGGATTTTCGCCTGCGCTCGACAACGAAACGAAAACCCGATCGCGTCCGACTCGAGCGCCCTCTCGGAACGCCCGGGATCGACGATCCCCCCCCAACCCCGCTGCCGCGACGCAAAATTCCCCAAAACCCACCTAGGGAATTTTCACCTCAACGGTACCGACCGTGCAAATTCCCCAAAACCCACCAACCGTGTACTCAAATCCGATTGGCCACGAGCCTTTGTCCACTCGAATCTGATTGGACGGCCCAAGAGCCTTTGTCCAGCTACAAGAGAAAGTGCGTGGGCGAAGCTCCGCCCACTTTCCCCCTCTATTCGCAAGCCCCGCCCGTTTACCCCCTCCCTTTACCCCCTCGCCTATCCCCTCCCCCGCGGCCCCCCTCGACCCCCTCGCCCATCTCTTATGGCGTTCCCCCCGCGCGCGCGCGGCACCCCCCGCCCCCCGCGGAAGTACCCGAGTACGGTGCGTACTGTTTCTTGCCTACTCACCTAGACATCGAATTCAACGTATTATTACACCTGGACACCGAAAACTATGGAGCGCACTATCTGGAACCCGTCATCGGCAAATTGGAACACGTGGACATCAAATTCAAGGTATTAATACACCTGGACACCGAAAATTATGGAGCGCACTATGTGGACCTTGTTATCGGCAACCTGGGACACCTAGACATCGAATTCAAGCTTGATTCATAAGAATCGACTTAAAAATTTCCTAGCGCAGAATTAAAATTATGTTATGACATAATAAAAATTTGCGGAATTAACATTATGTCTAGACATAATAAAAATTGGACGAATAATAGTAACCTTTCGAAAGTAGAGATTTTAAGCGGGGAGCACACATTTCTGCACAATGCATAATGCGTAAGCATAAGAAAATTGATTGGTCCATACACATGTGCATAAGGAAATAGACCAATCAGTTTTCTTATGCTTACGCATTATGCGTTATGCAGAAGTGTGTGCTCCCCGCTTTAAGCTTGAAATTTAAATTTTATTCATTTTTAACAAAGTTACAGCTGCTCGAATTTTGCCTATTTTTAAAGATAAATTTAGTGTTCCTTCAATTTTTGTGAGAAATGTATAATTTACTTTTACTTAAATATTATTAATTTTTATGTATTTGTTGTTATTGCTAATTTTGTGAATAATAAAAAAATAAAAAATAAAAATGTTTTGCAGATTCTTGCTTAACACTACAAAATAGGTGATATCAGTACAAAATTCCCTTTTTCAAAAAAGGTAAAAAAAGTGTCAAGTACACGCAATGTATTTTGTAAATTCAAAAATCTAACCTAAGTGTATCTTTATATTTTTTTCACAAAATTATATTACCTAACTTAACTCAAGTGACATGTATTTCAAAAAAAGATGTGAAATCTTTAAATTAAATTGTGCCAATTGTAAAGAGAATATGTATATTGCTTTGAAAGATAATTGTTATGCAACTACTTTAAAGAAATAAAACCCAAGTGGTATCTTCGTATTTCTATTCAAGGGTCTTCCTCTTCTAAACCCAAGTGATAATAGCTTCTTAATTCTCTTTAACAAATTTTTAATATTACAAAGAATCATTTTAATTACAAAGAATTAAAGAAGTAACAGTACAAAATAAAAATATTTAATTAAAACAAAATAAATAAATTTTTCTTGTAAAAAAACTTGGCGCTGCTTTTTTACTCCTGTCGCATTCTTCCCTAAATTATGTTTATTGTTTTTTATTCAATCAAAAATCTTAGTACTAATGTTTAAATTTTAATGTTTAAATTTCAAAGTCTAGCAGCGCCAAGTTTATTTACAAGAAAAATTTATTTATTTTGTTTTAATTAAATATTTTTATTTTGTACTGTTACTTCTTTAATTCTTTGTAATTAAAATGATTCTTTGTAATATTAAAAATTTGTTAAAGAGAATTAAGAAGCTATTATCACTTGGGTTTAGAAGAAGAAGACCCTTGAATAGAAATACGAAGATACCACTTGGGTTTTATTTCTTTAAAGTAGTTACATAACAATTATCTTTCAAAGCAATATACATATTCTCTTTACAATTGGCACAATATTAAATTACACTGGAAAAACTAGAGTCGAAAACAAATCGCCGTTCGAATTGTGGTTTGGAAAAGGATTTGAAAGCTTGAATCATCTAAAAATCTTCGGTACAGAATGCTACGTGTATGTTCAAAAGCAGTTTCGATCCAAGTTCGACGATAATAAAGCATTAAAAGGACACGTAGTCGGTTACGTTAATGAACGAGATGGATTCTGAGTGTGGATTCCTTCGCAGAATAAAATTGTATGCACTCATGACGTTCGTTTTAAACCAGAAGTCGTTTGCAACAAAAGCAATGATGTGGTTGAAATACCTGTCGAGTATAAGCACTCTTCGAGTCAAACTGAAATGCAGAGCGAAATAGAAGACACCGGAAACACGGAAGAAACATCTGATGAAGACGTCTATAAAGATACCTACGAAGATGGCTCTGTGAGCAGCGAAGAATCAGAAGACAAAGTCTCTTCTCCCAGTAATAAGCGTATAAAGAAAAGGCCAGGATGGATGACAAGCGGAGAATATGTATGTCTTGCTCAAGATACAAGCAATCCAAGATCGTACCATGAAGCAATTATGTCAGAAGATCGAGACTCTTGGTTAGCGGCTATGAAAGAAGAGTTGGACTCCTTGGCTGAAAATAAAACCTCGGTTCTCGTGGATAGGCCTGCTAATGCAAAAGTACTCAAAAATCGCTGGGTCTTACGCATCAAGGAAGATAATAATGGAGGTGTTCGCTACAAAGCTCGTCTGGTCGCAAAAGGGTATGTCCAGAAATCAGGAATCGACTACGACGAAACTTTTAGTCCCGTCGCCAGGTACGACACGGTAAGAACTCTTCTCGCAATCGCTGCTGCAAATAATATGAGTCTCAGGCAATTTGACGTGAAAACAGCTTTTCTCTACGGTTCACTTGAGGAGGAAGTTTATCTAAAACAGCCAGAAGGTTTTGAAGATGGAACAGGACGTGTGTGTCTACTAAAAAGAAGCCTATACGGATTGAAGCAAGCTCCACGTCAATGGAATAAGCGCTTTGTTAAATTTATAAAAAAAGCTGGCATGAAAAATAGCAGTGCGGACCCATGTCTGTTCTACCGCAAGCGCAACGGAAATTTTCTTTATGTTGCAATATACGTAGATGATGGAATGGTTGTCGGAAGCAGCGACTCCGAAGTTCAGTCGTTTCTTGATCTTCTTCAGCAAGAATTCAAGATTACAATGGGCAATTTAGAGACCTTTCTTGGACTGAATATTGCTCGTCAGAAAGATGGCTCAATCACCATTTTCCAGCAAAGCTACATAGGGAAGATTTTGAGAAAATTTCGAATGGATGAATGCAATTCTGTATACACTCCTGTTGGTCGTGAAGAAGCTGCGCCAACTGAAAAGGTCGACGATCATGTTCCCTACCAGGAAGCTGTAGGAAGTTTGATGTACCTGATGACAGCGACATGTCCCGACATTGCATTCGCTGTAAATAAAGCAGCTCGTGCTCTTCATCAACCAACCAGAAGCGATTGGAACGATGTAAAGAAGATCTTCAAATACTTGAAAGGAACTGCAAGCCACGGTATCACCTACAAAGGTCAAGATGGTCTGAAGATATACAGTGACGCCGACTTTGCTGGTGATGTCAAAACGCGACGTTCTACCAGTGGAGTAGTAGCATTGTATTCAGGAGGCGCAGTCTCATGGTCAAGTAGACTGCAAAGATTGGTTGCTCTCTCTACAACCGAAGCAGAGATTATGGCAGCTAGTAAAGCAGCTAAGGAAGCTATATGGCTGAAACGCTTGATATATGAATTGCTCAATGAGAGTTGCAAGCCGATTTTGTTTGTTGATAGCGTCAGTGCTATCAAACTCGCTAAGAATCCCGAATTTCACAAGCGAAGCAAGCACATAGAAGTACGGCACTTCTACGTTCGAGAAAGGTACCTGGAAGGTACCATTGATCTCCAGCATATCGAGGGGAAGCTACAACTGGCCGATATTCTGACGAAGCCTTTGGAGCACGTGCGTTTCGACAGACTGCGTCAGGGCATTGGATGCAGAAGTTTGGAGGAAGTGTTGTGAACTGAAACTTTCCGCATCAAGATGGCTCGACCAATGAGCGCATGCCTATGCGTCATCTTTAGAGTTCGAGTCTCCTATTTAGTTAATAGTATTATTCAGTCTTCAGTTTTTCGTATTCAGTCACACTATATTTTAGTCGCACGTAATAA
Source organism: Temnothorax ravouxi (assembly GCA_030770255.1). Taxonomy (NCBI): domain Eukaryota; kingdom Metazoa; phylum Arthropoda; class Insecta; order Hymenoptera; family Formicidae; genus Temnothorax; species Temnothorax ravouxi. Next base: position 84,886 of record JASTWP010000953.1, on the reverse strand, counting down.
AGTTCAGTTTTCTATAAAGAAAGACAATACATGTGATAATTTGTATTGCAAAAAAACGGTCTTCATTAAATAAATATTGTTTGGTTCGGTATATTCAATCCAGCCTGTTTCTTTTACTACACTCACAACAATATTACATATGTGCTATACCATTTTTATGTTGCATCTAATTATATGTAACTTTCTACAAGTATAACCTCAAATGTTTTAACGTGATATAATACCACGCATATTTCAAAAATAATAGTAAAAATATATACATGATACGGCTGTAGTTCTGAAAAGCCCATACCTCCGATCGTTCTGAAATTTTGCATATTATTATATTTTGATATGCTAATTATGAATATGTCAATGAAAATTGGCGCAAAGATCATTTTCTAGGTAAAAATTAAAAAAATTATTTTTTGCATATTTTTTAATTATCTAAATAAATATACATTTTAGAACAAAAAGTTTCAAATAAAAATTGTACATCTTTTAAAAACGCAACTTTTATATTCTATACGCTATTACTGTAAAAACAGTACTTAACACGAGAAAAATATAATGTAAGAAAAAACGAGTGCGGTAGCCTCTCCCTCACTTACGTATGTACTGTTTATGCACACACAATAGAAGTATTATTTAAAAATTCATATTAACTTTCCACGCATGAAAAGTTTACGCATACACTTTTCACGCAAACCTAGGTTTACCTCCACTTGCCCCCTGCTTTCGGGGGAAGTGCGGTAGCCCCTCAACATTGTTAGGAGTAGAATTTCTGACACTCAAAGCGGTGCGTATTCCTTTGTACTGCGTTCGCTCGAGTTTAACTTGAAAAGTGGCATCTCGTGGAAAGTAGACAAAACTGCCATAGTCGGTGATCGACCTGACCAGGCTTTTATAGAACAAAAGTGATGTATTCACCTCAACGCCCTTTGAGACAGAGCACAGATACCTAATGATGGAATTGGCTCTATCCACCTTACCCCTCACAGCATCCACCTGACGATGGAAAGTCAGTCTGTTGTCAAACCAAATGCCTAAGAATTTTGCCCCTTCGCTATTAAAGACGTCGTTGTCCCGGATACTGAGGCTCTTATCCACAAATCAACTTCTGGAAAACTCCACCAAAACTGTTTTCTTGAGTTCGATGTCCAAGCCGATCCGCTGCAACCTCTCCACTATCATGTTCACGGCCTGCTGCAAAAGCTCACGATTGCGTCGTCGGTTAGGTCCCGAAACATACAGCCCAATATCATCCGCGAACTCGACAGCCTCTACCCCCTCCGGCAAGTCGGAGCACAACCCCTGAGTGTACAAATAGTACAACACCGGACTAAAAACGGCACCCTGCGGGAGCCCTTTAAAAACGTGACGATCCACAGATTCCCGAGGACTGACTATAAATCGCACCAATCTCGAATACAGCCAGTAGCTAACAAACCTGAAGATGCCCACGGGGCAGTCTAGCGCCCTCAACTTGTCCAGCATGACGCCGTACACCACGCAATCGTACGCCGACGACACATCCAGGAAGGCCGCGAGTGTGTACCCACCATTACATAAGGATGCTCGAATGTCCGCTGAGATCTTGACAAGGTTATCAGAGCAAAACCTGCCTCTTCTGAATCCATTCTGGGTATGGCTGAACTTGTCCGAGCTTTCCGCCCACCAAACAAGCCTCTCATTTACTATACGCTCGAAAAGCCCATACATGACGACAAAGATATTGGGCGGACCTTTTCCCGGCCCACTTTGTCAATAAAAATGACTTCCCACTCGGCATGTATTATTTCAGAAACATTTCTGCAAAATTCCATTTGAAATATTACACCTTTCATCAATATTTCAGAAATATTTCACGACTGTTTCTGCAACATTTCTGCAATGTTTCAATCGGCACAATTATTTCAAATGCAACTTTGCTGAAAGATTTCGGCAATATTTCGGTAATATTACTGAAATATTTCTGAAATATATCTACGAAATATTGCAGAAACACTTCAGAGATATTTCAAATACATTTTACACTGACAATGAGAAAAATGTTTTGTATTAGCAAAAAAATTTTATTACTGACGCAAAAACTATTTGTTGATATGTGAAAAATGAAATATTTTGTAACCGAAACAAAAAAATATATTAAGCTATGTGCGTATATAGCCGCCGCGCATTTGTCCGAAGAAATCCGCTTTCTCAGCCGGTCACCCATCCAAGTAGTATACCGGCGCCTTGTTGCTTGACATCGATGATCGAACAGGGTAGTGGTGATCCTCTGGCTCTAACGCTTCTTTCTTTCTTATAGTTGCTTATTTTGGTGTATTTTGGTGAACGCGCATAGCTATCGCATAACAATATTAACAATACAGATATACGAATAAATATTTTTTGCCAGTCAGCGTCGAATATTAATTTATATTAAATATTATTAAATATTTTGTTTATATTAAAAATGCCATGTGACAAAATTTGGAATATGAGAAAATTCTTAATAAAAGAAAAAAATTCAATAAAATGCAATATTATCTATATAATAATAATTTTTTATAAGTTCTAAAGTCTGTCAGCAACTTTTCGGAAATATTACAAATGCAATGTTGTATGTAAAACACTAAAAAATATAACGCGTACAATGTAAACGTAATAATAGTTTTATCATGTATCAGAAATGTTTCTAAACCATTACATCTGCAATATTTCTTCTGCAATATTGTAGAAATTCACTGCCTGCAATTCAATTTTTCATTACCTACGCAATCTTTCAAAAATTTTTCAGAACTATTTTAAATGCAATGTTGCGTTTGATATGTTACAGAAATATTATTCTTGCAATGTAAACGTAATATTACTTTTATAATGTTTCAGAAATATTTTTAAAATATTGCATCTGCAACATTTTTTTACAATATTACAGAAACTTATAAATATTGTAAACAACTTTCTGAAAGATTACAGAAATATTGTTAATGCAATATTGTAAAAAACATGATGCAGGTACATTTTTGAAATATTTTAGATGCATAGTTACAAATGAAATGTTAACGAAATATTTCTGCACCATTTCCGAATATTTCAATATTTCAGCAACATAACATGCCGAGTGGGTTGATATTTAAGCCAGTCAGAAGGTAAGGTGCCAGTGGACCAAATAATATTGAAGCATTCAAGAATACATACTCTTCCGGATTCTGGGAGCTCTCTAATCATTTTATATTTTACATCATCCATACCCGGGGGGCCGAATCCTTGCGAATCATTTCAATAGCTCTATCCAATTCGGGGCGCTGAAAAGGAACGTCAAGATCTTCATTAGTATGTAAGTTATCAAAGTCGCAAAACGGGCCAGTGCCAACGAACGGGGGGGCAAGCCCCTCTATAGTCCTTCTTATCTCATCTTCCCTATTGTTCATTCGCCACTTAATTGTTCCATTCCACATTCTTCCTAGCATTTTTAAGGATGCGCAACGAATTCCATATATACGTAAGAAAGGCTAGTAAACCTGTTGATCTCGCCACAGAATTTCACAAAGCTTTTTTTCTTCTTACTGGCAATAAGCTTCCTGGCCATAGCACATATTCTCTTGTATTCATTATAGGTGTGAATACTTTTATGTTTCTTAAAAGCTTGCAAGGCCTTGCGTCTATCATGGATAGCCTTCTCGCAATCTTTGTCCCACCACTTGTGCGATACCTTAAGCCTGCCAGATTGTTCTGCTCGCGGAGGAGCAGCGTCTCCAAGTTGACCACCGGACGCGCGGACAACCACATCCCTAAGAATATCAACGAATTGTTTATAGTATTCCTCTAGATTGTCAGAAAAGCGCTCTGTATAAGGGAGAAAAGGGGATTCAATATCCTTATCCACCAACTCATGAAATCTCCTCCAATCGGTCTTTTTAGAACAGGTCCTATTGGTGAGCTTTCGGTACGTTGGAACCCGGTCGTCAAATGAAAAAGAGATGGGGTGATGGTCGCTACCCCATGCATCGCATCCAGTTGCTGATACTCTGCTCTGTTTGCAATATCTGCAGAGGCAAACATAAGATCTAAATTAGAATCACGCTGACCTTGCGAGTCGATGCGAGACCTGGAATCAACATTAATGCAAAAAAATTTTGCATCGTCCATCACACAAGACAGAACCTTGCCATTACCGTTAGTCAACTCGCAGTTCCGTGATGTATTATGAGCGTTGAAGTCGCCTAAAATAATCGAAGCATCATCATTTCTGTGAAGAAGATCGAAAATCGGCGCCATGTCTCGACGATTGATAGCTTCTCGAGGGTGCCTATATATAGCTACCACGTTCACACATTTCGATCAAAGTTCCTCGTTCTGATACATACCGCATCATTAGTGGCTGGAAACGAGCCAGGGACACTCAGTATGTCAAATTCTATACGTGAGCAGACAGATATTGAAACCCCACCACTGCCCAGTTGATTGTCACTCTGCAAGGCCCTAAAATTAGAAAAATAAACATGCCTATTACCAGAGCACTTAGTTTCGGGCGTATCCCGTTTGGACACGTAACGATTCGACACCGCTTGATTAGACACGCACTTTTGGACACGTAACTATTGAACACCGCACGCTTCGACACCACATGATTCAACACTGCACGATTAGACACCACACGATTGGACACCGCATGATTCGACACCGCACAATTCGACGCGAACATTGCACGATTCGACACCGCACTTTTCGACACGCACGATTCGACACAGCACGCAGCACGCTTCTACACCGCACGATTCGACACGTACAATTCGACACCGCACGATTCGACACGCTCGATTCGACACCGCACGATTCGACACCGCACGATTAGAAAGTTACATGACAGTTTCCCGAAAAAGTAGAGGGGATAATGTTGGTACTAACAAAAAGCCCTAGGCAACACAATTTAATTTTTGTAGATTAGTAGCACCGCGTAAGTAGTAATCTGTTAAGGGGATCCTATAGTGGCGATAGTTACCGACATTTTTTCATTATAAAGAATCTTTGAATTGGCTTTACAGAATTGCAAGTTTTTGGTCTAGAATTAAAGTACGCACAAAAATCTACATCGCCTTGTACGATTTCATATCGGGAACAAAAAAAAATTAAAAATTTACTAATTTGGGCACATACCACTGTCATCTGACGACAATAACAAAATTACCGCAGTTTATATATGTATAATGACACCAAGGCGACGTAGGGACAACATGTAGGAACAATATCGTGTAAATAAAACTAAGATTCAACGTCTAGAAAAAAAGATTCTGTAAAATGAAGGTTTGCATGCAGAGGCACATGCAAGTTGACAGGATGAGCAGTAAGTTGCGTGTAACAGTAGTTGCCGGATCTTTTGAGAGATGGCGCTGCAGTCGCTGCAATCTGAAAAGGACAGACGTATTTCGTTAGACAAGGATAGATAGATCGCACCAGACATACCCTGCGGTCCGGTTCACGATGCATGTGCCTCTGCATGCAAAACTTCATTTTACAAAATCTTTTTTTCTAGACATTGAGTCTTAGTTTTATTTACACACTATTGTTCCTAAATGTTGTCCCTACCTCGCCTAGGTGTCATTATATATATATATATATATATATATATATATATATATAATATATAAACTGCAGTATTTTTGTTATTGTCGTCAGATGACAGCTGTATATGCCCAAATTAGCGCTGTGAGCGTGAATCGGACCGCAGCCGATAAGGACAGATATTTCTCGTATTCTTCTTTTCTCTTCCATATGTACATGTAAACCATATGCACTTATTCATTACGCTTTCTCTCGTTTCTTTTCTTACGCTCTTTCACGATCTCTCTCCTCTCTCTCTCCCTCTCTCTGTCTCTGTATTATACAGGGTATCGTACAGTCAGTAAAATAAAATTGAAACTTTTTGGAAATTTGGTGTTTTAGAATATATTTATTATTATTTAATTTATTTATTTATTATCAATTTACATAAAATAATTTGATCAAGAATTATAACATATAGGAGCATACTCCCGCCACGCATGATGACATACATACTTGATGTTGACAATTTGTGAAACAAAGTATAAATAAAACCAGTAATACATATAAAGAAAAATGTTCTTTATTTTAAAATATTTTTAGTTTCAACGTGGAAACCTTGAAATGACATTATATTGCGTACTTGAGCTCTTTGTACAGTGCAACCAAGTAAAAAACGTTGGAATTACTTGAAATTCTTATCAGAAAAATGTAGCAATATGTCATTTCAAGGTTTCCACGCTAAAACTAAAAGAATTATAATGCAATATAAAGGCACAATACCGCCACGCAGCTCGGTATACACTTGTAACAGCTGTGATACATAAAAAAAAGGATTTGATTTTAAAATATCTTTAGTTTCAACGTGGAAACCTTGAAATTACATTATATTGCGTACTTGAGCTCTTCGTACAGTGCAACCAAGTAAAAAACGTTGGAATTCCTTGAAATTCTTATCAGAAAAATGTAGCAATATGCCATTTTAAGGTTTCCACGCTGAAACTAAAGGAATTATAATGCAATATAAAGGCACAATACCGCCACGCAGCTCGGTATACACTTGTAACAGTTGTGATACATAAAAAAAAAAGGATTTGATTTTAAAATATCTTTAGTTTCAACGTGGAAACCTTGAAATTACATTATATTGCGTACTTGAGCTCTTCGTACAGTGCAACCAAGTAAAAAACGTTGGAATTCCTTGAAATTCTTATCAGAAAAATGTAGCAATATGCCATTTTAAGGTTTCCACGCTGAAACTAAAGGAATTATAATGCAATATAAAGGCACAATACCGCCACGCAGCTCGGTATACACTTGTAACAGTTGTGATACATAAAAAAAAAAGGATTTGATTTTAAAATATCTTTAGTTTCAACGTGGAAACCTTGAAATTACATTATATTGCGTACTTGAGCTCTTCGTACAGTGCAACCAAGTAAAAAACGTTGGAATTCCTTGAAATTCTTATCAGAAAAATGTAGCAATATGCCATTTTAAGGTTTCCACGCTGAAACTAAAGGAATTATAATGCAATATAAAGGCACAATACCGCCACGCAGCTCGGTATACACTTGTAACAGTTGTGATACATAAAAAAAAAAGGATTTGATTTTAAAATATCTTTAGTTTCAACGTGGAAACCTTGAAATGACATTATATTGCGTACCTACTTGAGCTCTTCGTACAATGCAACCAAGTAAAAAACGTTGGAATTACTTGAAATTCTTATCAGAAAAATGTAGCAATATGTCATTTCAATGTTTCCACGCTGAAACTAAAGGAATTATAATGCAATATAAAGGCACAATACCGCCACGCAGCTCGGTATACACTTGTAACAGCTGTGATACATAAAAAAAAAAGATTTGATTTTAAAATATCTTTAGTTTCAACGTGGAAACCTTGAAATGAGATTAAATTGCGTACTTGAGCTCTTTGTACAGTACAACCAAGTAAAAAGTTTTGAAATTACTCGAAATTCTTATCAGAAAAATCGAGCAATATAATTTCATGTCAAGGTTTCCACGTTGAAACTAAAGATATTTTAAAATCAAATCCTTTTTTTTTATGTATCCTTTTTTATGTATCCTTTTTTTATGTATTTTAATTGTCTTCTACGGTTTTCGTTTCCTTTTTAAGAAATAAAGATGTTAAAAAAATCAATATAAAGTAATATGTAATTTGTTACATATTACTTTATATTGATTTTTTCTCTTGGTGTTTGAAGTCGGTGGGTTCTCTGAAGTTTCTCTTAGTGTAAATTTTCAAAAAGAGGAAAGCAAGTTTGAAAGAATACATATTAGAAACCATTCTATTTTTTCCCTACGCGTTGTGGAAAATATGACGGCTCCGTATAATCGTTAATTACCGCGAGACATATGCTAACGAACCGTCGTATATAAGCAAATTCCTCGAAACGTTCGCTACAAGAGAAAACGAAAACAATTTTGGGACAAAAACGGAAGCGTTCGTTTGATCGTCATCGTCGTCACGTACTTCACTAACAAAGATAAATCATAATTATTCTTGATATCAGCATTCGCGGCATCCTAAAGTCCCGATGGATAAAAACTAGATACTTGTAGCATCCGAGTTTAATTTAGTCGGGCCACGTGAATAACACAGTTTCACGTTTGCCCGTCTCTGTGAAAAAAAACGCGACGATCACCTTTTTCCTTTCTTTTCAAGTACTATGTATACTTGTAAACTATAAATGTATAAAAACGATTAGGTACTCGCCGCGATGGAAAGAAAGTAAAACAATACAATTTTTTTATGATTCTCAAAATAATCTGTTTGGATTTCTAATCACAAGAAAAGACATCTCTTTTGCTTATATGTATTATTCGATAAATCAATGATACCCTTCATGGAGTGCAGTAACGGCTATCGCATATAGCATATACTAACAATGGAAACAAAGACGAGGGCGAAAACGGATAAAAAATTGAAGCGCACTCGGAAGAGAAATGAAAGCACCGCGAGCTTCCTCTTCTCGACGGTCCTTCGACTTTATTCGCGAGGCAACGATACTTTACGCAAATATCCAGTATTCTGCATACAATCATAATTAGCTAATCATCCGTCGACGAAACATATCGCTCGCGAACATCCGCTTTGACGTAAACTGCACATTATGCGCGTTCTCGCGTATCTCAATCACTATGACAAGCAAATGTATATATAAAAAAAACATTCTTTTTAAAACAGAAATTGAAATAAAAAAAGACATCTTTTGCGAGGTTGCTATGCTTGAAAAATACATATGATATAAAGGCACAAAATAAAAAAAGTATGCAGAATTATTCTTATTGTTAGTACAAAGTAATCGGAGCATGATCCTGGAGACGTCCCATGTCCGTGATATCGTCATCGTGGACGGGGCCTGGGGCCCACAGAAAAAATAATAAAAATAATATGTATGTGCGTATGCATATGTATGTGCGATTGCGTATGCGTGTGCGTGTGTATGTATATCTATGTTCAATTGCATTATACTGGTTTTATGTAATATTATTTACTTTCGACAGTAAAAATAAAAAAAATAGTATATTACATAATATATTTCATTTATATATATGTATTTTCGTTTATATTTCCCAACATTTTATCAACGAAATAATAAATAGAGTTTCTTGTCCTAAATAACATTACCGTTTTTCTTTCTTCAAATATACCCTAAAATCCTAACACCACACTTCCAAAAAATCCTGATTTTACCATACTAAGTGTACGCTATCCAGTGTACAATAAGAGAGAGAGGGACAGGGATGGAGAGAGGGAGAGGGAGAGAGAAAAAGAGAGAGAGAGAGAAAGAAGGAGAAAGAGAGGGGAGAGAGAGAGAGAAAGAAAGAGAGAGAGAGAGAGAGAGAGAAGAATAAATGGGTGCATGCAAATTACATACATAGGAGAGAAAGGAATAATACGAGAGATATTTGTCCTTGTCTAACGAGGCATCTACTCTGTACGACATATATCTGTCAAAGTTCGTTCTTTGAAACGGCTTTATGGATCGCAAAATCTTTTTACAAGAGTAAAGTATAGGTACTAATGAAAAGTTGTTCTTTCCATGTGCTCCCTAAAGTTACATAACAGTTACAAACTGATTTACTGGGATTATGTTATAATAATTAAGATTTTTATTCAGTTTGTTGTCTATACTGTTCCTGATGCTAAGACTGAGGTATATTTTTATACAGGTATATTTTATTAATAATTTAATACGTCAAAAAGATATTTAAAAATTGTAATTGATTGGAAATCATGCAAGTCTTTTTTTTATGGATAAAGTATTATTAAAGATAGATTGGTGTTGAATTTGGCAATGATCGGTGAAGGGGTTACGAATTTTTGCCTAAAAAGTATACAAATCATACGCGTAATTTTATATATAAGGTATCATTAAAGGGAGGTTGTTTCGAATTTAGCGAAGATTAGTGAAAGGGTTACCAATTTCTGCCTAAAAAATGTATAGGGTAGACCGAGGCAAATCGGATTACTAATTAGCACGATAAAATTGCTCGTTTAAAATAAAATACTAACGAAAATTGTCTTACAACTTATATTAATCCGATTCGCCTCAATCTACCCTAAGTTATTTGATGGATAGCCAATCCTCAAAACTGATTCTCAAAAAATTTAAATTCGACGTTTTTGAACATAAGCAACACATTGGCATCAAAAACTCAAAAAACAATTTTTACTTCGGTCTTTTCTACTCCTATTTTATATATAATTCTTTTAAATTCGGTTGATTAGACTTAGCTTTATATGCGATCAAAATCATGGACCTTTGATCGCGTATAAAGCTGGGTCTAATCAACCAATGGCATCGAAAACTCAAAAAACAATTTTTACTTCGGTCTTTTCTACCCCTATTTCATATATAATTCTTTTAAATTCAGTTAATTAGACTTAGCTTTATATGCGATCAAAATTATGGACCTTTGATCGCGTATAAAGCTGGGTCCAATCAACCAAATCTTAAAAAATTATATATGAAATAGGGATAGAAAAGACTGAAAAATATAATAAAATTAGAAATAGATCGATATCTCCAAAGCGGAAGTTTGAGCAACCACGGACATTTCTAAAAAAATTCAAAATTTTTTTAAAAAAGAACCCTTTTACCGATCATCGCCAAATTCAATATCAACCTTCCTTGAATAATACTCTATATCGATTAAAAAAAATCAGCCCGATATCTCAATATTTGCGAAAGTTAGAGCAACCACGAACATTTCTAAAAAAATTCAAAATTTTTTTAAAAAAGAACCTTTTTACCGATCATCGCCAAATTTAATACCAATCTTCCCTGAATGATACTCTATCGATAAAAAAAAAACAGCCCGATATCTCAATATTTGCGGAAGTTAGAGCAATCACGGACAATCTGCACATACACACATACAGACATGCGATTTTAATGCGATATTTCAACATTTTAGAACACTCTGAACATATTGGCATCAAAAACTCAAAAACCAATCTCTTCGTTAGTTTCTTCTACCCCTATTTCATATATAAATCATTTAAATTTGGTTGATTAGACCCAACTTTATACGCAATCAAAGGTTCATATACGAAATTCACGAAAACAAAGCTTCCTCTACGAGGAAGCAATAAAATAGTTATATAAATCAATACTATAAATTTAATATTTATTGCATTTGTTATAAAAGTTATTATTTTACTCCATCAAGAATGGATAGATCCTTTGAAAGAGTTTTACATCATTCATTTACATTACAAGAAAAAAATTATTAGAGGTGCAAGAGATGCAGTAAATTGCCAAGTCTAATATACTATAAGTACCCGCGCGAATACATACTATGTATACTAATTCACATTCTCAATTATGCTACTGTTATTATTTGTCATCAGACAATTATAAACATACACATAATAATTAGGTACATATTATACACACATATATATATACGCACATGTGTGCATAAGAATATATGTAATTTATAAAAAGCGGGTGCTTATTAGCCTTGATACGTTACTGCCTTCTGCTACGGACGGCCAGAAAGCATTTTCAGTTTCAGGCCGTATTGCTAAAGAATCCATAGACGCGGCAACTCCGCGCGGCGTTGCCGCGTCTATAGCATATGTCTCTCTACCACCGTGCGTCCGTGTGAGCAATTCAGTGGTGTGTGTACGTGTACGGAGTTTCGCGTTGTCACCACCAGTGGCACCACCTTACGTGGTGGCGTTTGCTTTAGTCTACATTACCGACGTCGTGGAAGTTCGGCCTTCGCTATAGGATCCCCTTAAGTTACCTCCGTGAAGTTGGCCGGACAACTTTAACGTATCGAACTTTAATTAATTGGAATCGATTGGTAGTCTAGTCCGATCGTTTGGTGGTTAGCCATTTTCCTGTAAAATCAAAATGAAATTTCCGGTGTGAAGTTAGCCGAACAATTTTTTTTTCAACCAATTTAACTTTTTTATAGCTCATTCGACGCGGAATCGTTTGGTGGTCACGAATTTCGTCATTAAAACGTTTGGTGGTCAATCGTTTTTCTAAGAAATAGAAAAAACCGTACTCTCACCCCATTGGTCGTACGACTCCGTATGGGGACGGCGAGATGACAAGCTTAGCGCAGAGGGCAGCACCGAAATTGGAGACTTGTCATAATATTTACGTTTAATGGGTAGAGAGGTTTGGAGAATTTTTTAACATGCCGGGGAAATGTGTGTGGCATATGGATGTAACAATAAGGGAGGGCATCGGTTCCCGAGGGACAAGATGATGAAAAAAAGGTGGATCACTGCTATAAAACGCGATTTATGTCCGAATACAAATTCGCTGTGCACAAACCACTTTAGACCTGAGCAGAATTATATTACCACCGTCTTTGAAAGTAGTGAGTTTACAATAAAATTAATAGACATATAATGAAACATATGTTTAGTTACGAATTTGTATTTGGACATAAATCCTCGCGTTTTATAGCAGTGATGATCCACCGTTTATTTTTCATCATCTTGTCATTCTTGTCCCTCGGGAATCGATGCCCTCCCTTATTATTTTTACATTTATATGCCACACACATTCCCGACATGTTAAAAAATTTTGAAATATTCACGTTTATGTACACAGATTTTCTCGTTAACGATATGCTCGGTACTTGGTGACAGCTCGGTGTGTCTCCAATTTCGCTAGCGCCCCTAGCGGCTAAAAGTGGCACGCGCCGTCCCCATTTAATGAATAAAGATTATTTATCAATCAAATTGACTTTCATACAACTCATTCGACGCGGAATCGTTTGGTGGTCAAGAATATCGTCACTAAAACGTTTAGTGGTCAATCGTTTTCCTAAAAAATGGAAAAAACCGTATGCTCACGCCATTGGTCGTATGACTCCGTGACGTTAGCTCGGTAATTTGATGGATAAACATTATTTATCAATCAAATTGACTTTCATACAGCTCATTCGACGCGGAATCGTTTGGTGGTCACGACGCTGCTTTTTTACTCCTGTCGCATTCTTCCCTAAATTATGTTTATTGTTCTTTATTCAATCAAAAATCTTAGTACTAATGTTTAAATTTTAATGTTTAAATTTCAAAGTTTAGCAGCGCCAAGTTTTTTTACAAGAAAAATTTATTTATTTTGTTTTAATTAAATATTTTTATTTTGTACTGTTACTTTTTTAATTCTATAATGTAATTAAAATAATTCTTTGTAATATTAAAAATTTGTTAAAAAGAATTAAGAAGGTATTATCACTTGGGTGTAGAATAGGAAGACCCTTGAATAGGAATACGAATTAAGATACCACTTGGGTTTTATTTCTTTAAAGTAGTTGCATAACAATTATCTTTCAAAGCAATATACGTATTCTCTTTACAATTGGCGCAATTTAATTTAAATATTTCACATCTTTTTTTGAAATACACGTCACTTGAGTTAAGTTAGGTAATATAATTTTGTGAAGAAAAAAATAAAAATTTCATATCTTTTTTTTTTTTTAAATACGCATGTCACTTGAGTTAAGTTAGGTAATATAATTTTGTGAAAAAGATATAAAGCTACCACTTAGGTTAGATACATGTCACTTGAGTTAAGTTAGGTAATATAATTTTGTGAAGAAATTAAAGATTTTACATAATTTTTTTTATGGTGATCACCTCGGGATCGACTACTTCCTCGAGGGTGGGTGTGAAGCGATGGAATAACTCTTTTAGGAGGTAAACTGGAATTTTATACGGAAATTCATGGTTAGGGATAAAAACAAGAGTGAAGTGGCGAGGATCGACCCTGAGAATGACCGAGCGGAGTTTGTTAATGTCGGACTCTCCAGGACCAACGGTAAAAGTCCCTTCCGGAATATGTGTAGCACAGAACATATACTAAAAGAAGCGCAAGCTCTTTGTTAGCCGGTGGAAACACGAGATCGACACGCTCCAAGTGGCTTGGCCCTGGTACTACGTTATAGATTCTATGTCTATTCGACTCACTGATCTATATATAACTGGATAGTGAATAGGCCGAATTTTGTGAAGCAATATGAACGGCCGCCATGTTGGCCCCAGCGGGCACTTCGGGCGTCATCGGGAGCCGTCGTGAGCGTTCGTGAATCGCCGAGTTTGAAGTTGCACACAGGAGTGAAAATCGCTTACGATTAGTTGTGTTTTTACAGTTAATTTAGGGTGTGTGCGTTCTCCGTTTCACGCATGATGCGCATAATGCATCACTTATTTTTGTTTAATATTTAGTGAACAACAAGGATAAATTATGCATTATGCGCATCATGCATGATACGGAACGCACTCTTATACATACAATTGTGTAAAATATAAATGCATTTATTGATAAACATAAAGAACACATAAAATATAAATTATAGAAGATTAAATTAACAAAATTAAAGAACCCTTTTCGTTGGCAATCTGAATGAAAAGACAAATTTTGTAATAGTTATTTTTGTTCACTCAATTTGTAATTTTCACGACATTACCTCATGCACGGATTAATTATAATAGAGATAATGTATTTTATATCTCTAAAAATCGTACGACGTGAAAATAAAACTACAAAAAGCAATAAATTATTCAACATAACCATCAATAATTTAATATCGAGTATGATTGATTGCCATTGATTTACATATAATAAATTAGATACTATAATACTTACCGGTAAAAAGACCTGGGCACATCTTCGCCCTTGTCGCTTTTCCCACAATGTACGCAATTCTTTTTCATTTTTGACAACGAAAAAGTCTACCCGATTACAAATTACTAACTTTAACAACATTAAGCGGTTTTCAATTTTTTACCTGTGTGAACTTCAAACTCGGCGATTCACGAACGCTCACGACGGCTCCCGATGACGCCCGAAGTGCCCGCTGCGACCAACATGGCGGCCTTTCATATTGGTTCACAAAATGCGACCAAAATTCGGCCTATTCACTATCCAGTTATATATAGATCAGTGATTTGACTCTATATCCATAGGCCGTGATCCGATATACACTGCCAAGTACTGAAAATCTATAATTTACGTTGTATGTAAATTATAGATTTTCAATACTGGTATAGTGTATATCGGAACACGGCCTATATGAGTCGAAAATAATGTAGAAGTGTCATTATGATAAATAAATAAGGGAATGCGCAAAAGAAGAACGAATTAGTTAATGTATACCATGAAATACATTTTTATTTTACATAATTCCAAATAGCAATGAATACACATGTTATTTTTACATAAAAAGGGTTGTTACAATGTATAAAATGTATAATTGTGAACAATTAATAAATTTGTATAATTATTGACTTTGAAAAAATAAAATGATTATTTGTTCAAAGTGGAATAATTGAGAAAAAACATATTTGAGAAACCATAAAAATTAAATGCTATGACCAGAAACCAAAAATAAAAATGACAAATAAACTATAAATAAGATTAAACGTTATCTCATGTTTTCTCAAAATGCAGAAAGTCAGTCGCATTAATATATACTTAAGAGCTATTCAACAAAAATGAGTAATAAATTCCAAAATAATAAATAATGCAAAACAAAATACATAACTCTGTAATAAATTTGAAAAAAAAAACCATAAAATTAAATAGTTCGAAAATCTAATGCATGAAAAATAAACTAAAATGTAAATGAATGAAACAAAAAGTAAAACTAAATCACAGCGATTTAAATTGCTTGGTTTTTTCGTAATGATCTGAAGTTAGTTGTACCGGTTTTTTCTTATCTTTAACATATTTATGTATTAAAAACGGTAAACTATTTTCGATAATTATTTTATCACATCGATGATCGCTACAAAAATTACTGCTGTAGTTATTAAAAAATATTGTTTTAAAAACTGATTCTAAGTTGGATTTATGTCCATTTTCATCGCAAAACTGAAATAATGCGTTGTGTACGTTATGTATTAACGTGATCATCTGATTACTTGGATACGTTAATGAATCTTTCGTCGAGTATTCCTTAAAAACCGTGTACAGATAATGTTGTTCTTGTTGTGTACAAAACAAATCAATTTGACAATTTGAACAATTTTCATCAGGAAATTTTAGCCTTTTTAGAAGATAACCCGACACGTAAGAAAGCGCTTGAGAGACATCAGTGGTCAATTCTTCAAAATTAACCCATTGAAGAGTACAGTCGCTATTGTTCTCTAATGGTTCATCTTTGATGCCACAAATACATGACAGATCTGATTGTTATCATCCAACCTTTTACAAAGCGATATTGTTTTGTGACATCTTTTCCCGTAGCTAAATCAAATAACTTCCACTTACAATTAGTCATTTCAGATAATAATCTGCTATATAACTGAAAGTGAGACGAGCCGTCTTGCAAACAACATCTGTACTCCTGCCATCATCTGGGTTTATTGTTGAACCACTTAAGGAATCGAAGAGATCGTCTACAAGTTTTGCAAACTCTGCCGTTTGTATCGATTCAACTGGAAACAATCCGCTTTCGTTGGAAATGCTAAAAGAATAAATAGCTGCAGCAACAGTATAGCTCAACTGACGCGCTGCAGTTTTTACCCTCATCTTAACAAAAGAGTCTTTAAAATTGAAATCATGTTTCTTTAATTTATAAAGCATTTTAAAGGGAGAATTTTGATCAACATTAAAAGCATTTCTAATGTACTTAAATTTAGCTACTTTGTTTTCTGCAAATTTAATTGTACAACGGAGCAAAGCGTTTCGAGTGCATTTTAATAAATGAGGAACATCATAAATAATTACTATGATTTCAGAATTGACGACAAACGTGTGAGGAGTAGAAACTGTTGTATTATCTGCACATAATTCAGATAATGCTTTTCTCTGAGTTGAACCCTGGTCGCAAACAATAGCCTTTACTATCAGTCCAATCTCTTGCAATTGAACAATAACATTTTTTATGATACATTTTAGATTACTACTCGATATCGTATTAGTAGTGAAGTAGGGTAATTATTCAATTTACACCCCTCACCTCCGATTTTGATGAACTTAGGCTCAATCGACGCGTTTTTGCACGAAACGAAAGAATCTGGCAGAAAAAAGTGTCGCTCTGCCCCGCGACGCGAGATATTAATCGTTAAAGTTGACAGAAATCAGGTTATGATTCCTGTCATCCCATACGACAACACAAAATGTTTTTTAAATATTTTTAAAACATTTTTTAGGAAGATTAAAATATTATAAAATAATTTACAAAAATATTTTTAGAATGTTTCTATGTCCGTCAGATCATGTCAGAAAAATATTTTCAAAAATATTTTTAAAAGATTGCAAATAAATATATTCAATAATATTTGTAAAATCTTTTAGAAATATTGTTTAAAAAAATAAAATATGTTCATAATAATTTTAAAAATGCTTTAAAAATGACATAAATATGAGTCATTTAAAGGTATGTATATGCCGTTATGCTTTTGTGAATTAAGAATTTTAGAAAAAAAAGAAAATACATTTATTATCAATATGTCGTGTGTGAATACGCCGCGCGGTCACCCATCCGAGTCAGTACCGCACCTAACGTCGCTTGATATCGATGATCGAACGGACTAGTGATGATCCTTTGATTCTGACGCTTCCTTGTTGTTCATACTACTACGTAACATATCTTTATAGTGTTCAAAAATCGTGTAATGATAATAACCGGTAAATATTAAAAATAATAACGCAATTAAAATTAATGTACAATAATATAATTATTAATATGAAATTCGTATATTTAACATAATATAATATTAATATAATAACGTTAACAACATGCATGATAACGCCTAAAGACGCTACCTGACAAAATAAAGAATTTAATGAATTGAATCGAAGTTAAAAAATAATTAGGAATCAAATTTAAAGAAACATAAATCTAAAAAAAATCTATTTTTTATGTATGTGTGTGTATATATGTTCACGGAGTAAGTTATGGTACTATATTTTCAATTATTCTTATAATATTTTTGCAATATGTTGTTCTAATATTTCAACGAAATGTTGCAATTGTCTTTACAACATTACATTGCAACTTGTAACGTTCCTGCAACGTCTTGCAAGCTTTTATGCTGTATGGGTCTGTTTTAATAATTAAGAAAAACTCAAAAAATGAAAATAAAATTGTCGTGTACCAGGTTTTAAAATGACGTCTAATTCATGTCCTTTTCATGACGGCATACTTTCGTCCATAGGATGCCAAATACACGTCATATAAAGGACATAAGACGTCGTGGACGAAATATGACCTTAATATTTACATCCCAGTCAGAAATGTAACCTTGATTCAAGGTTGATTCAACGTCGATATGGTTGACAGTTGGTTGAGTCGATAAGAAAGTCGATATTCCTGCAATATCGATCATGTCCAGTGTCGATTCAAGGTTGATTCAACGTCAAAGCGATTAATAGCGCTGTTTTGAGTGCGCACTTATAAAATTCGATCAATTTGTATCTTCAGATTTTAATCCTAAAAAATATTACGACATTGTTTATGTAAATTGTACGTACAAAATAATTTTATGGACGTTTAAGAAATAGCGTAATTGCGCGATTAATCGCATGTATAAATATAGATTTTATATTTAGGACCTATCCAGACAAACACTGCATAGCTCTAATCTGTGTGTGTGTGTGTGGGGGGGGGGGTAGATGTGTGCGCGCGCGCGTGCATAAACCATGCATATATCCATAAAGTAAATAAATTATTCAATTAAATTTTACAATCACGAATATACGTTATAAACGAATAAACGCAAGAAAAACAAGAACGTTTGCACTCTTTTTATTTTTCAATATTTTCACCTTAAAAAATATAAAAAAATATAAAATATATAATATTACCATCCTTGGTGGAAATAATTTTACAACAATTTACGTATATTTTTATGAAAAATTACAATCTTTTACAATAAATCACAAATTTCTACAAATTTGTGAAAATTGTAGAAATTCCTTGTAAATTGTAGTAAATTGTAATAAATTGTAGTAAGTTGTAAAAAGTAATAAAAAATTGTAACAACTTTTTTACGAACATTTTTATGAGATGTAGTAAATCGTAGAAGTTGTAGATTATTGTAAAAATCATAACTATTTACAACTATCTACAACATTCTGCGAATATTTTTTATGAGAACGTAGTAAATTGTAGAAGTTGTAGATTATTGTAAAAATCACAACTATTTACAACGTTCTAACAAAATTTTTTATAAAAATTGTAGTAATTTGTAGAAGTTGCAAATTATTGTAAAAATTACAACTATTTACAACTTTCTACAATATTCTAAAGATATTTTTATGATTAAATGTAACATATAAACAAAGTAAACTTGTCCCACTCTAACTTATATTGCATCTGATCAAATCAAATATACTAATAACAAACCAAATATACTACATCTGATCAACCAAATATACTACATCTGATCAGTTCAAATATACTATTTGATACATGCGTGTCAAGAGATCGATGTAAACTAGGCCAATGTCGAACATGTCGCATATTTATAGTATATATTTATCCAGTGAGAAGGCTGATGTCGTATCGACGTCAATTCAACGTTGATTCACCGGCATAAAAAATTAGCTGATTTCAATCAAATTGTTTTGGCATCATCGATTCGATATCAATTTTGTAAGAAATATATATATGACCCTATTAAGAGCTGACACCTTCCGTACGTCTGTTAACAATAAGTGTACCATATGTAGACAATACGAAACGTCTTTATCAATCATGCAATGTTGTAGCACAGTGCGGAAGGTGACTGACTCAAGAGCCAGGGGTTTCAGGTTCAAATCCAGCGGTGGTAAGCAAATTTTCTAAGTATAGTATAAATTTATTTAATTAAGCTTGCACGTAATCAAGATTTTCAGCAATAAAATAATGTTCAACGAGAGAAGTAAATTTTATATTTTATTTTGTAGTATATCCAAAAAGTTTTGTAGTTATTCATAAAAATTTCTACGTATTTATAAAAAATTATAAACATGGCCTAAATCGCGTACTTTTGACGTAGTAAAAATAGCGTGAAAAGTTGTAATTATATTATAAGAAATTGTAGTTTTCGCATAATTTTTGCGTGAAAATTTATAAAATTATTTCCGCCAGGAATATTTCAATCGAATTTTAACCTTACTTCGACGTTGAAACGACGTTGAAACGATAGTTGAATAGACGTTGATATTTTATACGCTTTCGACGTCGAATCGACCAGAATTACGACATTGATTCGACATTCGGTTTTCGACATTGAATCGACGTCGAATCAACTAATTATTTTTGACTGGGATGGGAATAACCCAGTCAGAATCAACTAATCAATCAACTAATTATTTCTGACTGGGATGGGAAACAGTACAAAATAAAAATATTTTATTAAAATATTTAATCCAACGAGGGAATACAATTTGTATTTAAATACAAAGTTTATATATGTAATTGTCAATAAAATAAAAGATTTAATCACAAAGAATTACAAAGGTAACAGTAAAAAATAAAAATATTTTATTAAAATACATAAATTTTTCTTGTAAAAAAACTTGGCGCTGCTAGACCTCGAAATTCTAAATAAATAAAGACAACAATAAATAAAAATAATTTAGAGAAGAATGCGATGGGAGTAATATTAAATGATTACCCTTAGGAAAATTTACTTGAAGTTTTTTAAAGTTATTTAAAGTATTTTAAAGTATTATAAAGTATACTAGCCGTAATAATAGTATACTAATAGTATAATAGTAGACTAATAGTATACTGACAGCCGAGCGTAAAGTTTTCTTTAAGTTATTAACCTCAATAAAAACTTTATAAGCAAGTCGCAAATATATTTTAAATTTACTTTTAACAAACGTAATACTTATAAATATACCTTAAGTTTACTTTTTATAAAGGTAATACTTAAAGTTTTCTTATTTTTGTCTAATGAGGCCCTTGTAGGGTTTGATAAGAATGTTTTAACTTTATAAATATACTTTTTTCATAAATATATTTACGAACATAAAATTTCGTAATGAGCCGACACTGGTTTCTAACACTCACCCGACATTAAGAAATATTATATCATATATCCAATTAAAAATTTTATTACTTTTTTTAAACTGAATTTGTTTCTTAAGATGATTTTTGAAAAATTATATGTTTGCGCTGGTTATGACATATGTAGACTATATATAACACTTACATCAAATTAAGAAGTGGTCTACCACGTAAGGCAGTTGGCTCACGATCCAGAGGTCCCGAGTTCGAATCCCACCAAGGTAAGTGTTTTTTTCAAATACAAAAAAATATTTATAATTATAGACGCATCTTAAGAAACAAATTTAGTTAAAAAATAGTAATAAAATTTCGGAATAAATATTTTTTGTTGGGTGAATATCGGAAATCAGTGTCGGCTCGATCAAGAGAACTGCAATCTTAAGTCTAGTGTCTCATGGTTAAAGGATATTCCTCTAAATTTTAAAATATCTTTTTGAGACCGTATTTCAGAGGAAAATCTTCTAAAATCAAGCGGGAGCTACTAAACAACAGAATATTTTTTTTGGGTGATGAGTTAACTTAAAGTAACTTTTAAAGTATATTATAGAAATACTTAAAGTTTGGTCCCAAATCACTTCTAGTTTATCAATAGTTTATCAATAGTAATTTCTTATAATAAACTTTCTAGTTTATTATAAGTTTTTTAAAGTAAATTTTCCTAAGAGTATGTATATTAATAAAAGGATATTAATAAAGATATCGTATATTAATAAAGATATCGTACATTTATTATATACTTTATATGTATTACATATTTCAAACACTTTACATGTATCATTTTTATATTAAGAATAAAATACAGTTTGCACGAATTAAATCACTTTGTCCTTGTGTATCCATGTGTTGTGCGATCCATCGAATCCTAACCATTTCACGTAAACCTCGTCGCCCCTCCTGCGAAGTACTTTCTCCACGAGATACATGTCCGGATAAGTCGCGCGATGCAACTCGTACTCGTAGAACGCTCCAGCGACGGATTTTCCACGACAGTCCTCGAGTAGATAGGTTACGGGATTGGTATGCTGCACTCTAACAATTTTAAACACCTCGGTGGTCCAATTCGGCTTGTAACTGTTCTCGAAAATTGTTTTGTATTTGCTGACGCGTACCGAGTCGCCCGCTTTGAACTTTGCCGGGCCCGCGATCTTTATCGCGCTGTACACCGTAGCCAAGGGTCTTTCAGCGATCGCGGGGGTAACGTCGACGGGTCGCATGCCGATCGTTCGATGCTTGCGCGCGTTGTAATCCGACACGAGTCGCGATAACGCGTCGAATCACTGGTAATTTCCATTGAGCGTAAACATCTTCCACATGTTGTTTTTTAACGTACGATTGAATCGCTCGACGACCGACGCCTTCATCACCAAATACGTGGAATAATGATTGATGCCGTGTTTTCTCACGAGACGTTGCACGTCGGTGTTGTAAAATTCCTTCCCCATGTCGGTGACATGATGAAAAAAGTATATTTATAAAGTTAAAACATTCTTATCAAACCCTACAAGGGCTTCATTAGACAAAAATAAGAAAACTTTAAGTATTACCTTTATAAAAAGTAAACTTAAGGTATATTTATAAGTATTACGTTTGTTAAAAGTAAATTTAAAGTATATTTGCGACTTGCTTATAAAGTTTTTATTGAGGTTAAGGGTCGACAGGAGTAACACTACCGACCTCTGTCGGGTTGCTTAGCTGCGAGTCCGTATTTTATTTATTATAAATTTCTTAAGAGCCAAAATGGAAAATCCGGCTATGTACCAGCTTGCGGCTGATCTTACTGATTAAAACGAGCATAAGTTTAATGAGATTCGTTAATTAATTTGGCTAAACTTTGGGATAGCCGTTCCTAAGCAGCTTTGCAGCTCTAAGCAAGCCTGCAAAGCTGCTTAGGAACGGCTTATCCCAAAGTTTAGCCAAATTAATTAACGAATCTCATTAAACTTATGCTCGTTTTAATCAGTAAGATCAGCCGCAAGCTGGTACATAGCCGGATTTTCCATTTTGGCTCTTAAAAAATTTATAATAAATAAAATACGGACTCGCAGCTAAGCAACCCGACAGAGGTCGGTAGTGTTACTCCTGTCGACCCTTAATAACTTAAAGAAAACTTTACGCTCGGTTGTCAGTATACTATTAGTCTACTATTATACTATTAGTATACTATTATTACGGCTAGTATACTTTATAATACTTTAAAATACTTTAAGTAACTTTAAAAAACTTCAAGTAAATTTTCCTAAGGGAAGCCTAATAGGATGCAAGTAAAATTATTTAAATAGAAACCCTTTTTTTATTGTATCATCTTTTTCTACTAATTAATATGAACAACTTTTGTCTAAAACATGTTTTTATTTGCCTTATACTTTTTTAGATGTTCAAGAAAAACTTGGTATTTTTTTCAATATTTAGCTAACAATAGATGTTTGTCAGTAAATGTTCATTGGAGTGAAAAGTGGTACAGGACTTTTTGACTTGATTTTATTTCAAAAATATATTGTTGCAATAGTATTCTAATTTCTTTAAATAATTGTGTACAAATGAAAGCTTTAAGGAAATCTATACACAAATATTTAAAGAAATTGGGGTATTATTGCAATAGCATATTCTTGAGACCATATCAAGTCAAAAAGTCTTGTATCATTTTTCTCTCCGACAAGCATTTATCAAGATATCATAAGCTAAATATTAAAAAAATTACCAAATTTTTCTTGAATATCTCAAAAAGTATAAGGCAAATAAAAAATGTTTCAGACAAAAGTTGTTTATATTAATTAATAGAAAAAGGTAATGTAATAAAAAATAGAAGTTTTTATTTAAAAAATTTGACTTGGACCCTACTGGGCTCAACATGGGTTCCTGACTCAAAATCTAATAAGATCATCCATTATTCCTCTATGAACCCTCCAATTTTTATCTGAAACATTTTTCCAATAAACCAATACTTTCTGAGATAATTAGCGAAGATAATTGGCACACAAAATAAAACTCACCTTGTATAAATAATAATTACATTTTTTATATTGTTATAGTGTTACGTCACTTTTTATTAGTGAAAATTCATACAGTGCAGAGTAGCATGGAGCAGTTTTGAAGAAGAAAGAGATAAAAAAATAATATTAATATTATTTTATTAAAAATAACAATTTGATAAAAGTTAATAAAATTTAATAAAAATTATTAAAATGTTTTATTTCCTAGCAATATTATACAAATATCACGCAAATATAATAGTAATATTACTGATATATTGCAGTAATATTACGTAATATTACTGAAATGAATATCAGTAATATTACTGATATTCATTTGCGCGGACATTTTAATATTACTGAGATATTGCAGTAATATTACTGCAATATTTCTGCTATATTTTATTGTAATATTGCAATGGAAAAATAATATTGCTGCAATATCTCTGCAATATTATTTGCTATGTGGGAAGTCATACATGTAATCTTATATATATAAGGTATCATTAAAGGGAGGTTGTTATGAATTTGGCGAAGATTAGTGAAAAAGTTACCGATTTCTGCCTAAAAAATGTATAGGATAAACCGAGATAAATCGGATTACTAATTAGCACGATAAAATAGCTCGTTTATAATTAAAATTTTGAATTTTTTTAGATATGCCCGTGGTTGCTCTAACTTTTGTAAATTTTGAAATATTGGACTATTTCTAATTTTATTATATTCTTCAGTCTTTTTTACCTTCAACAAAGCGTAATAACAGAGCATAATAATAAAATCATATACAAGTGTCGCAAATAAGCTCAAACACAAATCATAATACTAATCTTAGAGCTAACAGTTTAACAGAGCAGGACACAGACTCACAAGTGTGTCGAACAGTAAGCAGCGAATAGAAAGCAGGCAATGTCGGTCAGACTCCAAAGCAAATAAATACGGACGGAGGAGATTCTTAAAAGAGCCAAGAGAAGATGCAAATTTAATGTTGTCAGGAAGAGAGTGCCAAAAGTACATTGCAGAGAGTCGGAAAGAATTGCGATAGGTGGCGGTTCTATGGAGAGGAATGTGAAATGTATGCGAAGATGAGACCAAGCGGTCTGATCTCCTCAAAGCTAAATCAGGAGGAATGAAAAGTTCCTGAAGATAAGAAAATGATTGTGCATAGAGAATAAGTTTGACAGCCAAGAAAATAAAGCCTTCTATTTCCGACCGAAAGCCATCTCAAACGACGCCTGAACGGAGTGATGTGCTCATCTCGCCTGAGATTGAAAATAAAATCTAATGCAACAATTAACAAGTCTCTGCAACTTAGTATTCAACTCGCTACTTAAACCGTGATAAACAAGACAGCAGTAGTCAATGTGTGGTAAGATAAGAGTATTAACGAGTTTGATTCTAAGCGCAGTAGAAAGGGAATTCTTATTAAATTTGAGTTTGTACAAAGCGTGGTGAACATTCTGTGAGACATGTAAGACATGCTTCTTCCATGACAGGTTGGACATTAAGATTACACTCAAATTTTTCACATATCAAGAGACACGGTAGTGTCTCGCGCCAAGTACACGCGGAGCGAGACCGCACCGTGACTCTTTTACGCGACGCGACGGGTTGCGAGTAACCGAGATGTTGAGATCTCGATAACGAGTGAACGGATCAAGTTCTAAGTAGGCTTGATCGATAGTTGGGGTAAAAATAAGGGGGGTATCTTCTATATAATTTTCCGCTACGTGCCCTACGAGCGGAGATATTGCGACGCAAAGTCCAAATGTGAAAATTTTTTATTAAGATACTACTTCCTAACGCCGATTATAACATATATATATATATATCACGTGATCAGAGAAAATGTCCCTTTCACTTTTTCGACACTGGCGGCGCAGGTATCGCCAGTTTCGATATCGCGCGCGTATTGCGTATTTCGAACGATCTAGTAGGTAAATTATTAAAGGTCGATAGACTTATCGGTCAGAAGGAAGATTTCTATTTAGCTAAATTAAGTATATATATAATACATATTGATTCTTATGAATCAAGCTTGAATTCGATGTTTAGGTATCCCAGGTTGCCGATGACGAGGTACAGATAGTGCGCTTCATAGTCTTCGGTGTCCAGGTGTAATAATACGTTGAATTCGATGTTTACGTGTTCCAGGTTGCCGATGAAGAGGTCCACATAGTGCGCTCCGTAGTTTTTGGTGTCTACGTGTATTAATACCTTGAATTCGATGTCCACGTGTCCCAGGTTGCCGATGACGGGATCCAAATAGTGCGCTTCATAGTTTTCGGTGTCCAGGTGTAATCGTACGTTGAATGCGATGTCTAGGTGTCCCAGGTTGCCGATGACGATGTCTAGATAGTGAGCTCCGTAGTTTTCGGTGTCCAGGTGTAATAATACGTTGAATTCGATGTCTACGTGTCCCAGGTTGCCGATGACGGGATCCAGATAGTGCGCTTCATAGTTTTCGGTGTCCAGATGTAATCATACGTTGAATTCGATGTCTACGTGTTCCAGGTTGCCGATGACGAGGTCCACATAGTGCGTTCCGTAGTTTTCGGTGTCTACGTGTATTAATACCTTGAATTCGATGTCCACGTGTCCCAGGTTGCCGATGACGGGATCCAAATAGTGCGCTTCATAGTTTTCGGTGTCCAGGTGTAATCGTACGTTGAATGCGATGTCTAGGTGTCCCAGGTTGCCGATGACGATGTCTAGATAGTGAGCTCCGTAGTTTTCGGTGTCCAGGTGTAATAATACGTTGAATTCGATGTCTACGTGTCCCAGGTTGCCGATGACGGGATCCAGATAGTGCGCTTCATAGTTTTCGGTGTCCAGATGTAATCATACGTTGAATTCGATGTCTACGTGTTCCAGGTTGCCGATGACGAGGTCCACATAGTGCGTTCCGTAGTTTTCGGTGTCTACGTGTATTAATACCTTGAATTCGATGTCCACGTGTCCCAGGTTGCCGATGACGGGATCCAGATAATGCGCTTCATAGTTTTCGGTGTCCAGGTGTAATCGTACGTTGAATGCGATGTCTAGGAGTCCCAGGTTGCCAATGACGATGTCTAGATAGTGAGCTCCGTAGTTTTCGGTGTCCAGGTGTAATAATACGTTGAATGCGATGTCTAGGTGTCCCAAGTTGCCGATGATGATGTCTAGATAGTGAGCTCCGTAGTTTTCGGTGTCTACGTGTATTAATACCTTGAATTCGATGTCCACGTGTCCCAGGTTGCCGATGACGGAATACGCGCTCCGTAGTTTTTGGTGTCTAGGTGTAATAATACCTCGAATTCGATGTCTACGTGTTCCAGGTTGCCGATGACGAGGTCCACATAGTGCGCTTCGTAGTTTTTGGTGACTAGGTGTATTAATAACTTTAAATCCAAATGTAGGACACGTAGATATTGAATTTGAGGTATTAATACACGTAGACACCGAAAACTACGGAGTGCACTATGTGGATCTCGTCATCGGCAACGTGGGACACCTAGACATCGAATTCAACGTATTATTACACCTGGACACCGAAAACTATGGAGCGCACTATTTGTAACCCGTTATCGGCAACCTGGGATACCTAAACATCGAATTCAAGCTTGATTCATAAGAATCGACTTAAAAATTCCCTAGCGGCAGAACTAAAATTATGTCATGACATAATAAAAGTTCGTTGAAATAAAATTATGTCTAGACGTAATAAAAACTGGACAAATTAAAATTATAGACATAATAAAAATTGGATGAATTAAAATTATGTCTTGACATAATAAAAATTGGATGAATTAAAATTATGTCTGACATAAAAATAAGTCCGCATTTTTATTATGTGTATACACATAATTTTAATTCATACAATTTTTATTATGTGTACACATAATTTGTTTTCGAATGAACGTAAAACGTATTTGTTACAATATCTATTCATTATTGAAAATCGATATGCGCGACAAAAGCTCTTGTATATCATTAATTATGTTATTATTTATTATATATATTTCTATCCATATATTTTCAGTATTATTATTGTTACATTAGAAAAATTATTAACATTTAGGATACGAATCTTTTTCCGTTAGTTTGTAAAAGTTTCATGATTAAAAAGATCATGTCGTATTATTAACATATACCTAAGATTTATAGAATCGTTATTAATTTTATTATATATCTCAATTGAGCGAATCTTAAATATGTTTTGTAAAAATTATGCATAATATTCCTATGCAAGGATACTTGTTCAATTATTTCTTCCTATTGCATTTAAGTATAGAAAAATATGCAATTTCTATGTGTTTGCACTTTATATTTAATGAGCAGGCAATTAAATATATAATATAATTCAATTTGCACTACGTTTACATGACACCGTTAATCGGGTTTTATAACATCGGTAGTTGTCAGGAAGACCAATCGTAATCATTCTTCAGAAGAATGGAATAGTTGTGATTGACTGGCCTAAAAACTACCGATGTTATAAAACCCGATCAACAGTGCCATGTAAACGTAGTCTATGTCTCTTTATTGACTGACATAGTTATATACTTTTAAATCTTTTTCTTTTCTAAAATTCAATCAATTGAATAGCAAAAACTACGTTATCATATTATATGTATTTGGTACGTAGTGTGCAAATGTATTTTGAAATAAAGATTATATATTTTCTATTGAATTATTTACACACACGTGCGGTTTTAGAGAATCATTTTTCGCCAACTCAAATATGTTCCTACTCAACTGTCAAAATATGAAAGATAATTTTATCTAGTTGTGACATTCGCTCGAATTCCCGAAATAATTTTCAGGGATGTGAGTACGAATATATATATCGTACTATTTAATATTTATAATTAATAGAAAATTATAAACGATGCGTTATGTATGAGAAATTTGACAGAATTGCTTTTATCAAATAGAATTAATTTGTGATTAGTTGAAAGAAATAAAAGAATAAACAAATCAGGTAAGTTTCAGACACGTGTTACAGGTGTCCATCTGTAATTATTAAAAACATCGATACCTGTAAATATCGGTACATATACAATTGCGAACAACATTCAGTAAGACACGCGAATAAAAATAAATAAAAAATTTTACAGTTAACGACTTATTAACATTAATCATGCTATATTGCGATTATGTTTTATGTTGAAATTAAAAAATATATACAAGGTGTACAACTAAAAGGGTTACAGATTATTATTTTAAAAAAACTAAGCAAAATATTAAATTGTTGTTTTCTTTAGAAATAATAGACCGTAACACTTTCAGCTTCATACCTTGTATATCCTGTTTATAAGATTATAAGATATATTGTTTATAAGATTAAGATGCGTAACACACTACAAAAAGGCGTGATATCCGTACAAAATTACCTTTTTTAAAAAAAAGGTGAAAAAAGGCGCCAAGTACACGCATAGTAGTCTATATGTATTATGTTGTTACCCTGTTATGTTGTTACCTCGAAAAAAACAAAGTGGTAGTATTATACCTCCAAATAGCTTTACCTTGTACATACATACTGTTTATAAAATGCGTAATACTACAAAAAGGCGTGATATCCGTACAAAATTACCTTTTTTAAAAAAAAGTAAAAAAAGGCGCCAAGTACACGCATAGTAGTGTATATGTTGTTACCTCAAAAAAAGAAAAAGTGGTAGTATTATACCTCGAAAAAATATAAGTAACAAGTGGTAGACATAATCTTTATATCTCGAAAAAATCTAAGCTGTAGTATCTTTATTTCCGAAAAATTATAACCCAAGTGATACACATCACAAAATTATGTTACCTTATCAAAAAAAAAAGTCGCGCTTCAAGTGATTTATTACAATTCCAAAAAGAAATGATATCTCTTTAAATTACAGCGCCAATTACAGAGAGAACATATATATTGCCTCAAAAAATAAATGTTGCATTACTTTGAAAAATCTTTACATTGTGTCATTAAAAAAGGATGTATGATAACAATTTATAAGATTAAAAAATTTTATTTAAATTTCACAAGGGAATACAAGATATTTAAATACAAAGTTTACATGTGTATTTTTTAGTGGTCACAAAGAATTACAGAGGTAACAGTACAAGATAAAAATATTTTATTAAAATATCCAACGAGGGAATACAATTTGTATTTAAATACAAAGTTTATATATGTATTTTTCAATAGAATAAAAGATTTAATCACAAAGAATTACAGAGGTAACAGTACAAAATAAAAATATTTTATTAAAATACATAAATTTTTCTTGTAAAAATACTTGGCGCTGCTAAACTCCGAAATTTTAAATGAATAAATAAACTTATCCTATACTTAATTATAAGCCGCATTATTCGCCGTCGTCACGCACACCTATATCACTCGCTCGCACATACACACCACGCTGATAATCATTTTGTTACTCTCGTCGCATTCTTCTCTGAATTATTTTTATTTATTGTTGTCCTTATTTATTTAAAATTTCGAGGTCTAGCAGCGCCAAGTATTTTTACAAGAAAAATTTATGTATTTTAATAAAATATTTTTATTTTGTACTGTTACCTCTGTAATTCTTTGTGATTAAATCTTTTATTCTATTGAAAAATACATATATAAACTTTGTATTTAAATACAAATTGTATTCCCTCGTTGGATATTTTAATAAAATATTTTTATCTTGTATTGTTACCTCTGTAATTCTTTGTGACCACTAAAAAATACACATGTAAACTTTGTATTTAAATATCTTGTATTCCCTTGTAAAATTTAAATAAAATTTTTTAATCTTATAAAATTGTTATCATACATCCTTTTTTAATGACACAATGTAAAGATTTTTCAAAGTAATGCAACATTTATTTTTTGAGGCAATATATATGTTCTCTCTGTAATTGGCGCTGTAATTTAAAGAGATATCATTTCATTTTGGAATTGTAATAAATCACTTGAAGCGCGACTCTTCTTTTTGATAAGGTAACATAATTTTGTGATGTGTATCACTTGAGTTATAATTTTTCGGAAATAAAGATACTACAGCTTAGATTTTTTCGAGATATAAAGATTATGTCTACCACTTGTTACTTATATTTTTTCGAGGTATAATACTACCACTTTCTCTTTTTTTGAGGTAACAACATATACACTACTATGCGTGTACTTGGCGCCTTTTTTACTTTTTTTTTTAAAAAGGTAATTTTGTACGGTATCACTAACAAAAGGAAGAGGCGTTTGGTCAAACTATCGGTGGTAGAAGGGTATAATGTCAATATTACTAACATGAGCTTGACTGCGATAGAGAGAGAAAAAAAGAGAAAGAGAGAGAAAGAGAGAGAGAAAGAGAGAGAGAGAGAGAGAGAGGGGGGGAAGGAGAGGATGAGGGAGAGGGAGAGAGCAGAGATAGATAAATAGATAGATAGATGATCTTCATTAAGCCTAAGCATAAGCTATAGGGCAAATTTATAACATAACAATAATACATACGTCGTAGGGTATTATAAGTGACATGCCACTTAACTTTGTCCAAGTATAATGATTAACACAGAAAATATTTAAGAAATATAACTTGTACACTGCAGTTTTTACCAATAAAGCAGTAAGTAAAAATAGAAACAATGAAAATAGTATCTGTTGCGGTCGTGCACGACTATGCGAATATGCGAATATGCGAATATACGAACATGCGATTTGTGATATCACACTTATGTGCACCCATGCACAATATTAATATAATTGCAAGGCGGCGTAACTTCAGAAGTTTTCGGCGCCTGTGATCTCGGTCCGTGGCTTCCGCTATCTCCGTCTCTTTTCCATCAAAACAAGTCGTAGCGGTTGACAAATAACTTGATTGGTCGGGACGAGCAATTTAGTGGGCGGATCTAAAATCCACCAATCAAGAAATTCTAATATTTTCAACAACGCAGGAGCGGAGAGCGCGGAGACCGCGGCAAAAACAGTCAGTCTGGCTGAAACGATCGAAGGACATAGTCCATTTTACACAATCGAGAAGACTCATAGTACGAACACGATTTCGTGAAGTTATACGAATAATAGTCGTGATCCGAGTCGTTTCCGAGGCGTCATCGCGATCCGAGCATAAGCTCGAGTCGTTATCGCGATCCCGAAACGACGTCGAGGCGTTGTCACGAGTGCGTGTGTTAGACGCGGTGTCGCGAGACGATAGATTCGACCTGGGGCATATCCTCAAGGCGTTTTCGAGGAAATACGCAAACACAGCATATGCGAATTATAACGATCACGAGTGCATTACAATGCGTATCAACGTGTACAGACATGTAAACTTGTATCTGAATAGTGAAATAAATAACATTCGAAAACACGGCGTAAATCGTAGAAAATTTACGGCGATACAGAACAGTAGCGTCTAATATCACAGAGAATAATAATATCGTTTTCACCTCTAATAAATGCTTGCTCACACGCTATAAAACTGGATAAATCAAATAAAACGTGTACAAATTTACATAAATGGTCTCTCAATCACTCGACGCATGTATTATAGAATAACAGTAATATAATGAAAATCCTTAACAATATGTACATAATACTTAATACTACATTATGCTCTTAATTCGTAACAGCACACAACATTACAGCCATTTTAACTCTACTCAGACTCAGATTCAGATGCCAGTAAGAATGACCGTCGTAGAAGGGTCTTGAAAGATACAAGAGAAGATGCAGATGTAATGCTAGACGGTAGTGATTGCCAGAAACATATGGACGAGATATGGAAGGAGTTTCTATATGTGACAGTTCTATGAGCAGGCAGATTAAATGTTTGAGAAGAGGTGGCATGTCGTTCAGACCTCTTGAGCGATGGATCAAGCAGGGTGAAGAGCTCACGTAAATACAATAAAGAACGCATGCGAATGATTCTATACATCAGGCAGCCGAGAAAATATAGCCTTCTGTTCTCAACCCGGAGCCAGCCCAGTTTACGCCTATACGGAGTAATATGTACGTCACGCCTAAGATTGAAAATAAACCGTATACTGCAATTAACCAACCTCTGAAGTTTAGTGTTTAGCTCGCTGGTTAGACCATGATATACCAAACAGCAGTAGTCGATATGAGGCAAGACTAAGGTGACAACAAGCTTCACTCTTAATGTGGTAGAAAGACTGTTTTTGTTGAACTTGATTTTATGTAACGCATTATGAGCCTTACGTGAGACAAGCGAAATATGCTTCTTCCACGAAAGATTAGATGTGAAGATCACCCCTAAATTTCTCACCCCAGTCACAAAAGACAGGGGCACATTATCTACAATGACCGGCGGTAGAATATCGAGGTTGATGTTGCTAACATGTGCCTGACTCCCAAATACCATAACTCTTGATTTAGACGGATTAAGGTAGATGGTGCATCAGCGAAAATAGAGATTTTTGATTGGCATTAAACTATGTTATTCTATAGGGCATTACACGTGATCAGGAATTAATTGACAATTTTTTACCACGTAATTACGGAAATATAAGCATTCAAAGTTGGTCACCCAGGTAGCAAGCACTCGTCATTTTGACGTCAAAATGACAAGTGCTTGCTACCTGGGTCAGTTTTACATTAGTTTTATATATAAACGACGTGCACAATCGTAATTCACGAGATTTTACGAGTATTTTAAAAAAAAATTGAGGTTTGAAAAACAGAACATCTTATCAATTAAACTATTACAAATAATTTAAAAAAAAAACGTTAGTTTACCATTGCAATAAAAAGATATTCAATATTAAAGTGTTTGCGAAATCGCTGAATTTCCCGGCGATGGAAGCGGGATGAGAAGGACGCCCGTGGAAGGTGTTAACTATGTATGTATGTTTGTTTATTGTTTCTCCCTGTAGGACTTACAAGGCGTTTTTTTCCTGAGGAACGTACCCAAACCTCTACACAACCAAATGGCGTTTTTTAGGGACGTACCCAACCCTTTACATCAATCGTCTTCCTACCCGACCTGGCCATAGCGGCCTATTACATTCTACTCCCTTCCTCCCTTCCTCGCCCTTTACCCTTCCTTTCATTTCCCCTTCTCCTTATTTCATGCGATCTCTCTACCGTCCACCCACAATCTCTTGTTCTCTACCCGCGTTTTTCTCTTCTTCGCTCTCTCTTCTTTGGCCTTCTCCAAAAGCTTCCACCTTATTTTCCTTTCCTCCAGAGACAGGTCTTCATCCACTCCTATACCTTATACCCGCCTAACCCCATAACTATTCAGTATCTCTTCTCTCTCCTTCTCATCTTCTAACTCCACTATCAAGACCTCTCTCCCTCCCTCCCCGCTTCTTTCTCAAACCTTACCAATTCTCGGCATTTTGCCTATCACCTTCTCTGCCACCCTTTCTATCAAGCCCCTCTTTTCGTCTGCGTCCCTTCCGTCCAGCCCTCTCCAGATCACGTTCTTCTTTCTTCTTTCTCTCTGCACACTCTCCTCCTTCAGTCTTTTCACTCTCTCCGTCAGGCTCTTTGACTTTTCGCTCTCTACTTTTTCTCTTCTTTCTGCCCCTTTCTGTGGCTCTTCACTCTTCAACTTATATTCTATCTTCTCCGGCGTCTTTGGCTCCGCTACCCCTCTCCCCACGTCCGCTCTTTCACTCCTTCTCCTTCTCATCATCTTCTGTGACTCTTCCATCCTCCGCTCTCCTCCGCCCTCTCCGTTCAATTCTCCACCTGTTCTCGTTTTCGGGGGTCTCTACTTTCATCTACAAACATAGCTTTCTCAAACTCTGCCTTCCTCTCTTCCTTCTCTCTCACTCTTCTTTACCCCCTGAGTGTGTTCTATGTGTCTGTGCACACCCATCCAGACCTTGTCTTCCCCCTTTTTCCTCCTACTTACTTCACTCGCTCCTTGCCACCGCCTGCTTTTACTTTCCTCCGCGCTTTTCTGCAGTTTTCTTAAAAATCTCTCTTCGCTTTACTTTACTGTCTTCTTTCCAGCCTTTCCGTCGTATCAACTCTTCGCCATGCCACCATCCGCCTGCCATCGACCGCCGTACCTTCCCTCGTTCGATCCTTCCTCTCGATCCATCGATTCGGTAGTCGATTTTACCCGCTCCATCTCATTGGCCGTCCTGCATCATGCTTGCGCGCTCGCTTTAAGGCTCCGGCCTGCCCTGCCCGCAGCGCGCTCCAGCGCATCCGGTCCTATTGCCCCGCAGTGGTGCCAACGTGCTCTTTCGGAGCAGCTGACTCCCCGCGTCGGCTCGAACCGAAGTCGCCCCTACGCTTCCTTCTCACCGGCAGCCAACCAGCGGATCATATATGTCCTCTTCCGTCCATCACCTCCTACTCCGGACCTTGCTCCCCCTCCGCAGCCTCTCTCTTCCTCCGTCCCCGTCGACCCCCTTTCCATCTTCATCGTCGTCCTAATCTCACTCTCCGTACTCTTCTTCTTTTACGATTTCCGCCCGTGTTTTCTTGACATCAACCTCGCCTCCAATGCCTCTGCTTCTTCTCGGCCTGCTCCACCTCTTCCTTAATCCCTGCACCTCCAATCCTTCACACAGCCACCTCTGCTGCCCCGGGGCATAAAATTAACGGAATAATTAGTTAACATCTTCCGGGGGTCACCCGTTAGCTCCCGGCGGGTGAACAGGTAGAAAATTGGAGGAGGAGGAAATGACCCCTGGAAGGTGTGTTAACTAATTATTCTGTTAATTTTATGTGTAACTCAGACCACAGTCTGAGCCGTCTTTAATTCGTCAAAAAATATACATCTGACCTGAGATTCGATGAGCGGCGTATTAATGAGAAGTCTTTAATGTCTGTAAGTGGGCGAGACAATTATATTAATTGCCCTCCTCGTGGTGATTTGCCCGTGAGCCGGTGAGACACGTGGCGGTCGGCACTCGCGCACGTGTGAGCCTGAGTCGTCGTGTCGATGTACCAGAGTAGAGCTGGATGAGCGGTCGGTTTACAATTTAGAACAGTCTCTGGGCAGCTTCAATTACTGCGATGGGCACTTCTATTCGACTATTCCTCGATAAAAGCACAGAGCACACTTCGTACGTCAGGTCACAGCGCGGCCATTTGTACGACTATGTATATCGCGAGGAAGACGTTGGCGATGAGCGCGCCCGTGCTTGCGCAAACTGCCGCATCGCTTCGGCCTGTCGTATCCGATCGATGCTGCCATCTGATCGGATGGCGCAACGTGAACGGAATCTCGAACATAAAGCAAACTAAATGTAGCTAACAGAGAAGCTCTGGCTAGGCTGCGTCATCGGAAACGTCACTCGGGTGTGCTCCCTTCTCCTTCTAACTTGCTGAGATAGAAGAAGAGGAAAGTATGCTCGTGTGCGCTTGGGTGACGTTTCCGAACGCATACTACGTTTACGCGAGCTTTACTTCTGTAGTAACTTACGATAATTCCTTCGCGTAAACGGGATTTTGTAGTAACTTGCGATAATTTACTCCGCGTAAACGAGTGATATATCGTAAGTTACTACAGAAGTAACGCTCGCGTAAACGTAGTAGCAGTCAGTCAGCTGGCAACATCGCGGACCACACCTAATTTCACTATCGGCGCCAATGTCAAAATAATCAAAATTAATGACCCAAAACTTCCAGAAAGTCATTTTTTATCATTATTATGATAGTTGAGAAACTATAAGTACGATTATATTGCACCTAATTTTTTAGATTTTTGTTACAGTCGTTTTGACAAATGTGAAGTTGGTACCCCTGTGTAAGACACTTCGTTTTTAATTAATTACCTGTATCTGGGATTAATTACATGTTGTTATTATACATTTCTGGAGCTGACTAGAAGTTGCACGGAACAAGATGATACCAAATATACATTTTTTAATACATTAATAAAAATTTTTTTTCGAGTGCTTTATTTTGACTAACGACAACGCACCATCTACCTTAAGTTTGAGACCATTTGAGCAAGCGTAATCAAAAATAGCATTATTAGCATCTTTGGTAATTAGCTCAATACCTTGAAGATAGATACCTTTTCCTAGAAGAAGAATGTAAGCTGGTGGACATTTGTAATAAATCTGAATGTCGTCAGCAAACATCATATGATCCGAATAGCGTAAGACACAACCTATGTCATTCACGTAGAGGGAGAACAGAGGAGGACCCAACACAGAACCCTGAGGTACGCCACCCAACGTAAACAGCCAACAG
This sequence comes from Temnothorax ravouxi, assembly GCA_030770255.1. NCBI lineage: Eukaryota > Metazoa > Arthropoda > Insecta > Hymenoptera > Formicidae > Temnothorax > Temnothorax ravouxi. The sequence continues at coordinate 47,771 of JASTWP010000953.1, read as the reverse complement.
GAAAGTTTACCGGTCTCATCCACCACTGCCTGAGACCTTTCAGTCAGATACGAAAAGAGCCACGCCAGAACAACGTCAGAAAAGCCCAACACTTTCAACTTTATGAGAAGTCGAAATTGCGGGACCAAGTCGAAGGCCTTACTGAAATCGAACAGTACCATGATTGTTATCAACCCCTCGTCAATACCTTTCTTTATGTCATCACAGACTCGCAAGAGAGCAGACTGGGTGTTATGACCTGGCCTGTATGCAGACTGTCTGGGATTTAATATATCATGATCTTCTAGATAGTGTACAATCTGCAAGGTCACAATCTTTTCAAGGATCTTCGACAGCTCAGGCAGATTAGCTATTAGTCTCGCATCGGACGGAGATAATGGAATACGTACTTTAGAGTGAGAGCGGATCAGGGCACGTTTCCATTTAGACGGAAACGTGGAGGTCTCAAGTGTTAAACAACTCCACGAGCCATGGGCCCACAACTGACCAAGCAATTCGCAAGACATACATTGGAATGCCATCCGAGCCTGACGCGTAAGAGTGAAGGGATCCATCTGCAAAGAGCCTAAGGACATCACTAGGCGTCACAGTAGAAAAGTTAAACTCCGGACGCAGGGATGGTCTAACAACCTGAGCAGTAGCTAATACAAAGTCCTCATAGGTACACAGCGACTGAGCGTCAGATACAGAAGCAAAATACGAGTTCAACTGGTCAGACGCAAAAAAGTGCAGAGGAGAAACTAAAGTTAATTTGATCAATCCAAGACGCGCCAGCTCTCTCCCCTTATGAAAAAAAATTATTGAGAGCCAATAGTAACTACTGGACTTTCAATAGTAACTATTAGATTTAAGTAGTACGTTAATAGTAACTTTTAACAGTTTACTACTGACGAAGAGTACACTTTTAGTGGCGTTGCTATACGACGAATAGTATACTACTGATCCAATAGTTTCATAAACTGTAACTATTGATGGACTTACTACTGACAAATAATATACTATTGATCCAATAGTTTCATAAAATGTGACTACTGGTGGTGTTACTATTGACGAATAATATACTATTAGCCGAATAGTTTCATAAACTTTGACTACTGATGAGGTTACTACTTATAAATGGTACCTATTCACAATTATTTATTTGTAAAAAACATTGTTGTAAAAATGTATAATTGCTGAATAATTTTGAACTCAATGGCAACCGTTCGTCGACAATCTGGCAAATAGTTATTATTGGGGCTATACTTCAAGCCCATAATTGTTCAATAGTAACTATTCACATCTGAATAGTAACTGCAGTCAATAATTTTGCGAATACCCGAGTACAAATTAACCTAGTCGATCTGATCCAAGACCTAGTAGCTAGATATTATTGATTAAATTAAGTTTTCACAACACCTCCACGGAAAGTTCGACTTTCCATGCCTGTAGAGAGGCACGAAAGTGGCCAATTTCACGCCAGGGAGGAAAGTTTGTTACTTTCCTCCCGCCAAACAGGGACGAAAGTGGTCACTTTCCTCCCTAGGGCGGAAAGTGCTTACTTTTGTCCCGCGAAACAGGGACGAAAGTGGTTACTTTCTTCCCTAGGGCGGAAAGTGCTCACTTTCCTCCCTAGGGCGGAAAGTGCTTACTTTCGTCCCGCTAAACAGGGACGAAAGTGGTCATTTTCCTCCCTAGGGCGGAAAGTGCTTACTTTCGTCCCGCTAAACAGAGACGAAAGTGGACACTTTCCTCCCTAGGGCGGAAAGTGCTTACTTTCGTCCCGCTAAACAGGGACGATAGTGGTCACTTTCTTTCCTAGGGCGGAAAGTGACCACTTTCGTCCCTGTTTAGCGGGCGGAAAGTAACGTAACGGGCAAATCTTAAAACATATATAGGAAGCTTTCCAGCAAGTGACAAGTCGACACAAGTGTCGTTTTGTCTTTGTTACTCATTGCCAAAAAAGAAATATAAAACGACGTTTGTGTCGACTTGTGTCGCTTGCTGGCTGTATCATGACTGAAGATTCATCTGAATCAACATCTAAAATACAAAATAGAGGAAATAATCCAATCTTTCAATTCCAAAATTGTAGTGTAAATATTAAATTCACTAATTAATGCTTATTCTTTGTAAAAATTATATTCTTTAATTATATTCTAAAAATTAATAGACGGCGATACGAGTCAAGCGCGGTACGTGGTGCGCAAATAGAGAATTAATAGTTACAGAAGTAAAAAAAAAACGAATTAAAATGTATATACGTATATACATTTATTCCAACTTAATAAACTGCTCGCCGATTATTTGTCGGACTTGAAACACAGCTATCGTTGGAACATTAATATTTTTCGCAATAATTTCTTTAGTTTTTTAAATAATTAAATCGTGTAGATTTAATTCCGGGGAGGAAAGGGTATTAATGTTCCAATGATAGCTGTGTTTCAAGTCTGACAAATAATCGGCGCGCAGTTTATTAAGTTGGAATATGTGTATATACGTATATACATTTTAATTCGTTTTTTACTTCTGTAACTATTAATTCTCTATTTGCGCACTGCCCTTGACTCGTATCGCCGTCTATTGATTTATTGACATTTTCACAAGTCTAATAATATATTTATATTCTAAAAATTCTATTTTTTACATTTTTTGGAAACTTTGTTATTTTAAAATTAAAATTATATATATATATATATATTTTTAATTTTTTTTAATTTTATTTTTTTATGTGGGAGGCTTTGCCCCCCACACTCCTCCCCCAGGGGCTTTGCTCTGGACCCCACATCACTCTCTTTTTCTCTTTTTATTTAACTACACGCGCGTATAAACTGTGTAAATGGAGCATCAAACGCATACACTCTACAGGCATTCAAAAGTCAAACATTTCCGTAAAGAGGTGTTGTGAAAAATATCGTGTGCACCTCGGGGCGAAAGCTTTTTCAGACTCGTGTGATTTGCCGCCCTTGCCTTCGGCTCGGACGGCAAACTTCACACTCGTCTGAAAAACGCTACTTTCGCCCCTTGGTGCACAATATACTATTTCTAACTCGTCACTGATTGTGAATAGTTGCTAGCTAATAATTCATATGTGATTGGTCATAACATATATAGACAAAAAAAATATATTTATCAATCGTAGCAGTGGTGCAGTACGTAAGATGAGCGACTCATAAGCCAGGGGTCTCAGGTTCAAATCCCACTAGGGGCGCCGCACTAAAGTATAAACAAATTTTTCAGGTATAATTTAAATTGTATTGTGATTCTAAGATTTTCAGTAATAGAAAAAGTATTTTAAGAACAATAAAAAAGGTAGTAATAAATAAAAATTTTACTTTTTTATTTAGCGGTTGTCTATAGTTACTATTAAATCTCAATAGTATTTTTTCATAAGAAACTATTCGTCAATAGTTTTTGTGAATAGCTACTATTGGAATAAAATACTTAATCCCAAATAGTTTCTCAATAGTCCGCCAAAAAACTCCTAGAAATTTGCCAATAGTTTTCCTGAACAATTACTATTGGATCTCAATAGTTTTTTTTCATAAAAGTCCATAGCTTGTTTGAGTCAGTGATCCTGATTAGAGAGTTGAACTGGAACTCACTTTTCGCACGCTTAATATCCGCATTTAGCCGATTTCTAAAAAGCTTATAGGTGGCATAGCCTAGCAAACTATTTGAACGCTTCGCACGCTTATACAATTCATTTCGTTCACGTAGCCGGGTCACGAGTACCTCTATTTACACACATAAGCACACACACACACACACACACACACACACATTCGCTCATTCACTTATTGACATACACAAATACGCTGTAACAAGTAGAGACGACGTGTATAAAAATAAATGTTTATTTTAAATTACATATAAAAATAGCTATTATTTTAATTTTTAGTTTTTCTTTTTTTTTATCTTTTTAGTTTCTTCTGAAAATAATCACCCGATAATACGTATACACGAGTAACTTTTCTTTCGATACGTGTTCTCAGAGAAACTATCGTCGATTGCGAGCTCGCGCGCGGAGGTCCGGAGTTTTATTCCCATGCCTTCCGAATTTTCTCGAATCCTCCGGACCCCCGGTAACGAGTCGAAAATTCCGCTAGGCCAATCAGCTGTCGCCGTCTCGAAATATTCGTATTAACAAATGTCACGCTGAACTCGAGTCCGGCGACCGATCAGCTGTTTGGAAATATTATTCGCTCGCTTTTTGTCCCGGCGAGGTATGCCTCGCGCACTGAGTCCCCGAGACAAAAGAGCGCGTTCGTATAGACAACAATCGAACTCTGTTTTTCTGCCCTTCGAGTTACACGGAAATATACGGCTATTTCTTCGAACGAATCTATGCTTACACAGAATTTGTCCGGCTTTACTCTGAAAGCAGAAAAAACCGAAATTATTTCGAAATAGCGATTTTCTTAGATTCGCGTTATGGATTCGCCGACGCTGGTTTTTGTTCGATCGCGAACATTCTCCATGCATATTTTTCAAATCCTTCTCAGTTTTTTTGCCGTGTTCTAAATTTTCTTCCTCTTCCTGTTTTTCTTCTTGTTCTTTTTCATAATTTAATATAAAGTCTAATAAAATTTTGTTCCAATCGTCTTCCAATACTATAATTTTTAAACAATTTTATTTTATTTATGTTTATATTAAAATTAAACATATTAAACATGCATATATATATATATACATATATATATATATATATATACTAGCTGGTTACCCGGGCTTCGCCCGGGAGGACATAAATTTTCCGAAAAATTTCTGATACCGGTTTCCAAAAAGATCGGTAATGAAAAATTATACACCTTATGGTACTCCCCGGGAAATTCTACCCTAGTTTTATATACAATTCTTTAAGATTTGATCAATTATTTGCCGAAAAATTGGGAAAATTTTGGACACCGGTTCCCAAAAAGATCGGTAACGAAAAACTATACACTCTATAGCACTCCCCGGAAAATTCTACCCCTGTTTCATATATAATGCTTTAAGATTCGGTGGAAAACTGTAGATTTGCATAGCGGACAAACATACAAACATACAAACATACATTCATTTTTATATATATAGAGATATATATATATATTATATGTGGCGGTTGTAAGCGCCCGGACAAGCGACGCCTCAACCGCCACACCAATTACGCACCAGCATAACGGCAACCCGTTATACGCGTTCTGCCGGGAGCGAGCGCGCCAGCCAGCCGCACATGGTGAACATAACGTCAAGTTTTCTCCACCAGGCGGCTGAGCTTTCTCGCATTTAGAATTTTGCGACGACGGTATAAAGAGGCCAACAGCGAAGGCATCGGCGAGCATTCTCCCGCAGTGGTCCTCCTACCAAAGGAAGTCACTACTATCGAGAGGAAGCATTTTGAGTAACCCACGTTGGAACGCCGACACAGCCATACCAGGCCACCGACTTCCCGTCCATCGCTGCCACCGAAACACCCGGAGCAGCCACAGGCCGCCGGTCCTGCGACGTGGAAACTGATACGCCTGGATACACCGCCAGGACCGCTCACCAGGCCGCCTCGAGACCTGCTGACAACGTGGGACGTCCGCCTACGAAGGTACACGTCGCCTCGCTTCACCGTGCCTCCACTGCTCTCACCGCTCCAGCCGTCGCCAAGCGATCACAGAGCGCAAGGTACGCAGACCATACCACGGGCCAAGGTCCACCGAGGCCTTCAGACCTGCCCTCGAGTCAACGACGCGGAGGCACAAACCTCCGGGAGTGAGTGGGAGACGCCGATCACCCGCGAGAGCAGCGCACAGGCAACGTGCGCCACAGGGACGCGGGCTACGCAGACGGACGCCCCGGAATCTTACACCGCCGAGTCGTGCACACCGCCCGGCACACCTCCGGCGTGGAGAAAGTGGGGAAACACGCAGCCACTCCATCGCACTACGACGAGGCCTTGTCTAGTGTGGAGTGAGCGCCTCCACCAGTAGGAGGAACCAAACGGCCCTTCTCAGGGCCACACAATACTTCACAGAACGGTCCTTTTCAGGACCACATTCAGCCATTAAAGCGCTTGTAAATAGTGTACATAGAAACTAAAGATTAAGAATAAATACTGTGTCTACCAGTCAGCACGCTTCTCGTCAATTGCGACCTCCCACTCGGCGCTCCCTTTCCAGCGAACGAACGCGGCGCACGGAGCCGTTACAAAGTGGCAAAACGAGCCCATATATATATATATATATATATATATATATATATATATATATAACTTTAACTTACAATTCTGATATTCTTCCATTTCTTCGTATTTTCGTTTCTCGTATAAATATAATAAAAATTGAATAATCTGTATACCACCAAATAACATCAAGGTAGTGTCTCGCGCCAAGTACACGCGGAGCGAGACCGCACCGTGACTCTTTTTTACGCGACGCGACGGGTTACGAGTACCCGAGATGTTGAGATCTCGATAACGAGTGAACGGATCAAGTTCTAAGTAGGCTTGATCGATAGTTGGGGTCAAAATAAGGGGGGTATCTCCTATATAATTTTCCGCTACGTGCCCTACGAGCGGAGATATTGCGACGCAAAGTCCAAATGTGAAAATTTTTTATTAAGATACGTCTCCTAACGCCGACGTCTTATATGACATATATATATATATATATATATATATAAAAGGGGGAGGAAATGTCACTTTCACTTTTTCTACGCTGGCGGCGCAGGTATCGCCAGTTTCGATATCGCGCGCGTATTTCGAACGATCTAGTAGGTAAATTATTAAAGATCGATAGACTTATCGGTCAGGAGGAAGATTTCTATTTAGCTAAATTAAGTATATATGGAGGGGTTAAAGCCATAGTGGTTAAGTCACTTATTACTCATTTTGAGAAACAAATGGTTTTATTAGACTTGGTATAATAAATTCCCGAGTTACAAATTCGTGAGGGAAATAGATTGAATGTTGCTTTGAGGTCTAATTGTAGTAACTAATGTAGAAGAACTGGCTAAATCTTCCGGTGTCTTTGATTTCCAACACTTGGAAATGACTTACACCATTGTGTAAGTCTACAGTTAGAATTTTTGTTGACTTGAAGTAAAAATAGTGAAAAATTGCAATTAAAACATGTAATTTATTACATAAAAATGTGAAAATAGATACAAAATACAAAACCCATTACCAAAAATTAGAAAGTGTTATCAAGTAATCAGAAAAATAATTAAAGTATTATCAAGTAATCAGAAAAATAATTAAAGTATTATCAACTATTATCATGTATTATTAAGTATTATCAAGTATTATCACGTATTATCAAGTATTATCAAGTATTATCAAGTATTATCAAGTATTATCAAGTATTATCAAGTATTATCAAGTATTATCAAGTATTATCAAGTATTATCAAGTTATTATAAAGTATTATCAAGTATTATCAAGTATTATCAAGTATCATTAAGTAATTATCAGAAAAAATTATTAACTTTCTATTTTGTCGAAATTTTCTATTTCAACAATATCCAAAGGACCCACGTCTTCCTCTTCAGTGCCTCCTATTGATAAGTTTTGAAAAAATTCATGATAAATTGGTGGAATGAATTTAAGAAGATCGAGCATATCTTGTTTTTTCTTCTGGGTAACAGGTCTTGGTCGCTGGTAGAGGTTCCTCAGAAATACCCTTCCAAAAGAAGGAGGTCTTCCTACTTTTGAAGACTTCAAATTCAGGACTGAAAATGGGGACTCTTCCATAAGTGTCTCTTTATAATAGAGTTTGTATGGCTCTTCTCTCACTACCCTAATCCACTGCATATTAAACCATGAAACTGGTTGGTTGTTTTTATTTTTTTTTCTTCTAGTAATGATCTTCTCAAGATTAGCGATAGATTTGAAATCATCCCTAGACATCTCCGTTACATGAAATGCTTTGTTCCTTCTACATGCCTTGATTGCGTTGTACCAATCTTCGGGCACGTACATTAGTTTTTTTCTTGCGTATGTTTCAACCGAACCAAAATCTGAATCGTTTGGTAAAAATGAGTGACCGCTAACCATAAACTTATGGTCAATGACTTCAATGCTGTTATTGTTACTTGCAACTAACTTCATAAGAAATAACACGAATTTTAAATTTCGATTCTGACCCGTACACGTATCGCTATACATTACATGTTTTTTCATAGAGGCTCGGCTCTGTACATGTTTTGTGACACTAGAACCAATTTCCTGTGAGCCTCGAGAAGCTACTGTCTCGTCCCAAACGTACATAAAACCGATGTCGTTGCTCATTTCGTGACATCCTAGATTGTATACATACATGTTCCTTTTATAATATGCGACAGAAGTCGTAAGTACGGGAAATGGTAGTGCTTTCTCTAGATCAAAAGTAAATGCGTAAAATGTTTCATCTTGTTTAGCTTTCTTTTTATCTCGTTTCAAAGATTCCCGCGCAGCCTCAGCCTTTCTAAGATGAAGTTCGTGCTCGATTTTCAACTGTGAATTTTCCTGCTCATTATCTGATGCAGATATTTTAATTTTGTAAGCATCGCACTTAGCACAGGTGTCTTTCGATGGCGAATGAAAATGTAAATTGAAATTGTTGTTGAACGTTCTTCTATAGATGTGCTCATCAACAGGCATCACGTTTATGCTCTGACAGTGCTCTTTATATAAGTTGTACACGAGACGAACATTTAAATGCGATGGTAAAAATCTTCTGTTGGGATTTTCTGTCCTTGTATAATGGGATTGGTACGATGGGAAGGAAGAGATGTGGTCGCGCACCAGTTTCAGTCTTTCTTCAGGAACTTTATTTCCTGGTATGTGACGTCCACGATTGTCACATCCAGGTTGTTCTCCCATTCTTATTTTTTTTAACGCTCTTGTTAATCGCCCGTCGGAAATTTGTAAAGTTTTCAAAAAATATAGTTTACAAACATTAACGCTTTTTTCGTCAACTTGGAAGCGATAATAGTTGCTTGTAGATTTGTGTACCCTAGAAGAATCTTTTGGGCGTCTTGCTTTAGGGACTGTTTGTTGAACTAATCCACATATGTAAGCATTTTGGCGTGAAAATGAACCCATCTTCCAAAACATTTGAAACAAATGTTTACGTGATGCTTCTGATATTTTTTGCACATATTTCTTTATACATCTACAATCAACATTTTCAAACTTTTTTTCGTCAACTTTCTTGTTCCTGGAACTTGTATATGCGATACCTGCATTGCGGGCCTTTTTTCGAAACTCAGCTTTGCTCTCATGTTTTTTCCGTTTTTTACATCGATGCGGATTGTGCTGACCATCTTCCTGAGTTCCCGAGGTATTTAGGAAAGTTGCTTCCATGTCCATCACTAACAGCATCCTTATCTATATGCAAAACAACAGAGATTAGACATCTAAATCTTGCCAAAATTAATGTCAAAGTATTAGGCAAAAAAACTATGTAAGTGACTAACCTGAATCGTCCGATTCACTGGGGACATAATCATCACTACTTTCAATATCAGTCTCACTGTCTTCCATCACAACGAACAGAAAAAGTAAGACTAAAAGTGAGCTTAGTTTTGACGCAACAATGAGCGATAACCACGTGCGCCACGAATTCGAACCAGTTACTGTCACAATGGTGTAAGTCAGACTTGCACTACTATTACTGAAATGAAACAGTTGTTTCGTTTTCATGCTTGCATTATGCTGCCATCTGTTGGCAAGGAAGATGAGTTACGAAGTAATTCACTTTTTCTTTCAACATATATGTCTGTGTAGACAGCATCTATGAGCTTAACTCGATTTTTCAAAAAAAGTGACTTACACCACTATGGCTTTAACCCCTCCAAATATACAAGATATACATTATTTTAAAGTAACGTTTAGATAAAGTAACGTTTAGATAAATGAACGCATTTTAAAAATTTTTATGTAAAGAGGAATGACGAACATTCTCGTGGCTGATAAATATCTCAGTTGGATTATACCTGAGAAATGGACAATGGAAGATGCAGCAACGGTTCCGTGTGTGTATGTACAGTACGTGCTACTATGCTTTGTACATAAAAGGTAAAATGAAAAAAGGAGACAAAATCTTGATTCATTCTGGTACTGGAGGTATTGGTCAAGCTGCCATTCATCTTGCGCTTTATGAAGGTTGCGAAGTGTTTACGACAGTTGGAACTGTCGACAAACGGCAATTTATAAGAGAAACGTTTTTCTCTATTCCCGAGGATAATATTGGAAACTCTCGAGATACAAGCTTTGAACAAATGATTATACAGCGTACAAGAGGTCGTGGAGTGAATATCGTATTGAATTCCTTAGCCGAAGAAAAATTACAAGCATCTGTTCGCTGTTTAGCAAATGGTGGTCGTTTTCTGGAAATTGGAAAATTTGATATGGTTTCCAATAATTCTTTGGATATATCTATTTTTTCTAAAAATATCAGTTTTTATGGTATTTTATTAGATAAATTATTTTATTCAAACACAGAACAAAAGTCAAAGTTGTGGAAGATAATAACAGAAGGTTTAAAAAACGGTGTTATTAAACCGCTGTGCAGAAGAGTCTTCGAAAGAAATGAAATAGAAGCTGCCTTTAGATATATGGCCGCTGGAAAACATATTGGCAAGGTACAATTATTTCTTTATATATACAGAAATATGTAATTATGATACAGAATATTTTGTCATCTCAAATTAGAAACATTCTTTTGTTTTTCTAATTAATGGTAGCAACAAATGTAGGTTTATTTAAATTATATTTGATCACAAAACTTCTTGTATTTATAGTAATAAATAACATTAATTATTTACTTTTTTAATATTTACTATTATTTAAGAATACATAAACATAGTTTTGTTTGCTCTTACTCCGTATTTTTGTTGTTTACATAAACGTAGCTTATTTGCTTGCTCCTATTTCTAAATATTGTAGATAAATGTCATTCCTCGCAATAGTAAAATTAAATCATAAAACGCAATGTTAAAATTAATGATAAAATACAAAACAACATCAATAATAAAATAATAAATAAAACTTTTCAATAATAGATAAAACTTTTGTTATTTATAATTTATTACTTTATAGTAACGATTGTTTCTTAACTGTTTATTCGCAGATAATAATAAGAGTTTATAAAGAGAAAGAGCCTTTGGATGCTCCGCTACTCGCTCATTCACGATATCATTGTCTGGATTATAAATCCTATATTATTTTGGGTGGACTAGGCGGTTTTGGTTTAGAGCTAGCAGATTGGTTGACTCTTCGAGGTGCAAAAAATCTGGTTTTGACATCACGATCCAGAATTATAAGAGGTTATCAGCAATCAAGAATAAAGCTATGGCAATCTTACGGTGTAAATATACAGATCGTTACAGTCGATAATAATTTGAAACATGAAGACTGTGAATCTATATTAAAATTTGCTGAGAGAAGAGCACCAGTGGATGCCATATTTAATCTAGCAGTTGTTTTAAAAGACTGTATGTTTCAAAATCAATCACCGCAAACGTTCGAGGATTCATTCAAATCAAAAGCATGGATGACGAAAAAAATGGACAAATTGTCGAGGAAGATTTGTCCACAACTTCGACATTTTGTCGTTTTTTCTTCCGTCTCGTGTGGAAGAGGAAACGCAAGCCAAACGAATTATGGAATGGCTAATTCTGTAATGGAGAGAATCTGTGAGAAGAGGATGGAAGAAGGATTACATGGTTTAGCAATACAGTGGGGTGCTATTGGTGATGTCGGACTCGTAGCAGATATGCAAGAAGAAAATAAGGAATTGGTTATTGGAGGTACATTGCAACAACGAATATCTTCCTGTTTGAATACATTAGAAGTATTCCTGCTACAAGACCGCCCTGTCGTAAGCAGTATGGTTGTTGCTGAAAAAGCAAAAATTGGCGGATCAATGAATATTAATGAAACAGTTGCTCATATCATGGGTAAGCAGTTATATACGTAAGCAGTTATATTTTCAAGGTCAATTAAATTTGGAAATAATTAGCCGTTGCCGGACTTTGACCACATCCTGTATCTATAATTGGTAATTTTATGCGTTGACTAAATCTGTCTTTAGAATTGATTTGTTGCGTTATTTTTCTAAAAAAAGAAAAAACCTGAAAATGGGAAAATAGGCGCAATAGAAAAAATAAGAAGGAGAAAAAAGTTTTGTGAGTAACTTCAGAATAGAAGTAAAGATAAGAAAACATAAAATGTCACTCTAATTGTAAGTTAAACATTACCTTTATGCTATATTAGAAATTTTCAAATTTTTCTCATAGACTTGCTCATAGACTAGACATAGACAAACTCATAGACTATGAAAAGAAATTATGAAATCTTGTCTTCACTGGCTGGATTTCGCTTACATCTTGCCTTCACTGGCTGGATTTCGCTCACATCTTGCCTTCACTGGCTGGATTTCGCTCACATCTTGCCTTCACTGGCTGGATCTCGATCACATCTTGTCTTCACTGGCTGGATCTCGATCACATCTTGCCTTCACTGGCTGGATCTCGATCACATCTTGCCTTTACTGGCTGGATCTCGATCACATCTTGCCTTCACTGGCTGAATCTCGATCACATCTTGCCTTCACTGGCTGGATTTCGCTCACATCTTGCCTTATTTGAATGAATAATTAACTTTCAATTTCTTTATTGATCGAATTATTGACTGATCTTGCCTTAATTGGATCAATGAACAATTTTAAATTGCAGAGGCTTGTTTTATTTACAAACCACCAACGTTCTGAACGTAAAATTTTATGCTCCTTCGATTCTTGGAATGAAAAGTAAACTACTCCCTTTGAAAAACATGAAATAATTTTCAAATGACCTTGAAAATCGACCTCAAGGTCGACTTCAAGGTCGCCATCAAGTGCATCACTATGAACTCTACAACTTTGGTCCTAAGCACTTTTTTCAGAAAATGTATCGTTTCATAAATAATTAGCCATAACTGTTTCCATCTCCAGGGGTTGAGGGGTGCTTTTTATCCCTAAAAAACGTATTTAGCCGAAACAAAAAAACACGTATTTAATGTTTTTCGATGTTTAATATAAGTATGTTAAGTTTCATTCAAATCGGTGAGTATCAGTTGGGTAGTGTGAGTGACCTCCAGAAGGTTTTAGCCCTCGGTCATTATTCGTTAAAAAGTTACTAACAAAAAAAGTTTGGAAAATATAACAGCTATTTTGAGTATTGGAAGACATAAATGACTAATATATATGTCGAAATAGTTCACGCATACACTTTCCACGCAAAACGAGGTGCCACATGGGTTCGTGGCGTGCTTTACAAGCTCGTTTAAGTAGAGGTGGTATTAAACAAGATAAGTTAGTCGATCATCAAAATGTTACATCAAAAAACTGAAAAATAAAACTTATCTCATATAACGTTTTCTATTTGTTGACTCGATCCGACTCGAGTCAGATTAAAAGTTCGGAAAAAGGATAATAAAATATGATAATATGCCGCCATAATGCTAAGAATATGTGATGAAAGTTAAAAAACGCTTTCTGTCATGATAGTTTAGAGTCATCGAGTTTCAAACTGAACTTTCAATCTGACTCGAGTCGGGTCGAGTCAACAAATCGAAAATACTAATAGTTTCAACGCTGTTCAGTCGAATCGACTGTCATACAGTGCCACTCATAATCAGTCATAACAGTTTACGAATTAACTTAGTGTTGCCAACCTAACTTACACGAAAACAAATATTCCTGCATTGCGCACTTTTGCCCCACCGGTGGGGCAAAAATGCGTTTTTGCAATTAGTTAGAGAAAAGTTTATTACATGGAATGTCTTCAAAATATAGACATAAACCCTAGTGAACGTTGAAAGTGAATGTTTGAAGATTTTACAGTTCAAATTTCAAGATTCTAGCTATATCTCAACGGTAGATATATAAGATCAAAAATTAAGTGCGTACTTTTGCCCCACTCTACTCTACATGTAATCATTTACTTGTGAAAAATTTATTTTTAAATGGCATACATTCAATAACATACTGATTATTTGTGTTCGCTAGTTTCGTTTTTTAATTCATTACTTGAAGACTAGATTAAACTTTTCCTCGCTTATATCTGTTATATTATTTCAAAATTCTTTTAACATTTCACAACATTAGAAGACTTCCTAATAATTTAAAAATTTTCAAATAAGATGCATTACTAATAGCGTTTTTCACTGGCAGAGCTGGTGCGCATTCAGTGCACATTAAAGCCGTCGTACACAAAACCAAGGTAAAGTGTATGTTCAATATTGTTGCGCTTGACCGCGCGTTCGCAGCACAAACACTCACGCACTCACTCGCGAACGCGGCGCGTAATCCCGTTACCGGGAATAAATACTCCCAAATAGAAAAGAACTCGTTTAATGCAGTAATTAATTGAGAATGACTCTTGAACACGTCTGTACGGTTTGAAGGCACGGCGGATAATCAGAATGTTGACATATGTCAATAAACAACGACAGGCTCGTCGTTAGGAACGTTGTCAGGCAGCGCTTCGCAGCTTCCTTTCGGGCTTTTACCAGGCGTCTCGGCTCGGGCGCAACACTGCTCCCCTCTTCTTAGATTGTTGTCCCAACAATCTTCTGGAGGGCAGCGCCCAGACAAGCAAAGAGGACCAAGCTATCTCGCTCTCCTTTTAACGATTGGCCTCCAGGGAAAGCCTGGCCAGACTCTCCTAAGCCGACTTCAGGAAGGGCCGTCCTCCCCGTCTCATCCTCGACTTCCGGTGCGTTCTCCGAAAGCTTCGTCCTCTTCAACGACTGCCGCCCCGTCGCTCTTCCACGAAGTTTTCGGACAAAGGGGGGGAACTTCCCGTGGACCCTGCGCCCCGCAGGGCTTCCCAGGTCCCCTCCCGGCATTCGCCCCATGGCCCACAGGAAAACCACGGGTCAAAAACTGTGGGCAGGCGGTCCTCCTCGAACTGGGAGTCCAGGCGATGTTCTGCCACACGTCGAGTCGTCTACACGTGCGTCGACTTCCTTTAAAAAAAACAAGCGAACAACGCACAGCAACAAAAAACAGATATTTTTTTACAGTAAAACAAAATTAAACACATTCCAAAATTTTTTTACAAAAACACTATTCATAATTTGTTTGAAACAAAATTCATTTACAATCCGGGCTACTCCGTTCTACTCTAACCTTTCTCCTCCTAATTTCCTTTCGGAGTACAAAGCTAGCCTATCTGAGTGAACTACCTTTCTCCTATGCCTGGGTGATTTCGGTATGCAGTACACTACATCACTCAATTTTTTTACTACGCAAAAGAGCCCATCCCAGTTGCTTTGTAATTTCGGAGCTTTGTCTTTCTACGAGGATTGTAGAACCAGACCTTCTGCCCCTCCTGAAAAAGAATTCGCCTGGCTCCACCACGATCATACCAGGCTTTCACCCGGGAAAATTTGACATTTATTCGTTCCCTCACTTCAGAATAGATCTCTTCAAGTTTCTTTTTAAGACTCCAAACAAACTTTTCCACTGACTGCGCTTCTCCTTCGTGAAACTTCGGAGAATCTCCCTGCAACAGATCTAAAGGTACTCTAAGATCACGAGTGAAACGTAATTCCGCAGGGGTAACGCCAGTTTCATGTTTCGATGACCTGTAAGCTAACAAGAACATGGGCACCCAACGATCCCAGTCTCTTTGATTTTCCGAAACATATTTCGCAAGATAATTGGTAATAGTCTGGTGTTGTCGCTCAACTTGCCCATCCGATTAAAGATGCAAGGCAGTAGTCCTCGTCTTTTTAATCCCGAGAAGAATCATCAATTCCGTGAACAACTTCGACTCGAAGTTCTTATCCTGGTCCGTATATATGTACTTCCAAGGGAACTCCATATCTTGAAACAAATTGATTGGCAAAGACTTCTGCCACAGTTTTAGTCCTTGTATTCTTCAGAGGAAATGCTTCCACCCATTTGGTGAAGGAGATGACAAGGAGATATCTATTTTCAGAATTGGTTGTAGGAAGGGGGCCAAGAATGTCAATTTGAATCCTCTTAAACGGTGCCCCAACGTTATAAACTTGCAAAGGGGATTTTCCTTTCCCAGAGGGACCCCTCTTAGAAACACAGACTTTGCAAGATCTGCACCAATCCTCAACATCTTGTTTACACGTTGCTTAGTAAAAATGCTTACAAATCTTTTCCAAAGTTTTGTTGATTCCAAAATGTCCGCCCGAAGAAGAATTGTGGGCTTCCCCAATTATCTCTTTAATTCGGGACCGAAGAGCAATAAGCTGGAGGAAACTTGTTTTCAAATTTGGGGCCTCCCACCTCTTGTACAAGGTTCCTTCCTTAAGAACCAACGCGTCCCAATGCGACCAATAAATTTGAGCGGAAACGTCTCTATTAGGGATTTCCGAACGCGGAGGACGGATTCCAGCTTCCTTAGCTCGTAAGATAAATCCTATCCCCACGTCCGCTCCTTGTTCTTTGTGCCAAACTTCCAGATTCTTTTCCTGAAGAATTAATCGAGCAATCGTCCTATCTTGTTCCTCAGCTGACTTTTCTTCAACCTTCGTACAATATTTACAGTCGAATTTCTCACAATCCATTAGCATTTTTATGAGATTGACCTCTACGATGGACAGTCTCAAATTCGTATTGCTGAAGTCTCTCTAACCATCGTGCCAGTTGTCCTTCCAATCCCTAAAGGACATAAGCCACTTCAGTAAGACGTGATCTGTGCGAATTAAAAACTTTTGTCCTAAAAGATAATAACGGAAAAATTTTATAAAGTCTACTACAGCTAAAAGTTCCCGGCGAGTAACGCAATAGTTTCTCTCAGCCTTATTGAGAACTCGGCTGAAATAAGCTAAAATTATTTCCTCTCCCTCCTGTCTTTGTGACAAAACCGCGCCGATGCCGATATTCGAAGCATCGGTATCTAAAATAAATTCTCTCTCCCCTTTAGGAAAAGAAAGCACCGGAGGGGAGGATAAAACCCGTTTCAATTCCTCAAAAGTCTTTTGACATTCTTCTTCCCAAATAAACTTCGCTTAACTCCCCGTAAGAGAGTAAAGAGGCTTCGCTAAAGAAGAAAATCCTCTGATTTTACGGTAGTAGGAGCAAAATCCTAAGAAACTCCGTAATAGTGGCTTGGTATGCGGAACCGGCCAATCACTAACCGCGGATATTTTATCGGGATCTGTGGCAATGCCCTCTGCCGAAATTACATGTCCCAAATATTTAAGATTTTTTCCAAAAAAAGTACATTTCTTTGGATTAATTTTCAAATTTACTTTTCTTAATCGCAAAAGTACTGTTTTTAAATTTTCCAACATTTCAAAAAAACTTTTTTCAAAAATGATTACGTCATCAAGATAAACTAAGCAAATTTTCGACAATAAATCTCTTAAAACTTTCTCCATTAGTCGTTGAAATGTAGCAGGGGCATTGCAGAGACCAAAGGGCATGACGGTAAACTGCCACAACCCATTACCAATAGAGAACGCATTGCAGTTTTCTCTTTATTCTCGGAACGAATCTTTATTTGCCAGTATCCACTTTTAAAATCTAAAGTACAAAACCAAGTGTTACCTGATAGCTGATCGAGTATGTCATCGATTCTGGGTAAAGGATGAGAATCTTTACAAATTCAATTTCTTATAATCCACACAGAATCTTATTGTACCATCTTTCTTTCTAACCATAACTGCAGGTGAAATCCAGGTGCTTTGTGACTCCTCAATTACCCTTTGTTTCCACATATTTTCTATAAATTTTGTTAACTTCCTTCCTCATATGGATAAGAATTCGACGACCTGTTTTATAGGGAAAGAATCTCACATTTATCACATGCTCAATAATATCACAATTCCCTGCAACAATAGTTTCAGAAAACACATCCCGGAAATCTTTTAGAAAATCGGCAAAAATTTTTTTTTAAGTCTCATTCAGACTCTCAGAATTATTTTCAAAAATCTTCTTTAAGATAGAAGAGTCTCCCTCGGTAGAAGCTTCGACTCGAAAACAATTAAAATTCTTTTCCTCAATTAATTTGGAATTAACAAAAAAGGGTTCAAAAATATTTTTCAGATTCACTTTTTCGAGAAAATCTTTTCCCAAAAGACATTCGTCACTTATCTCTGCAACAAACATAAGAATTTTCACAGAATATCCGCCAATTTGAATATTTACCAAGACTCTAGATTCAAAAAGAACTTTCTCTCCAGTCGGATATCTTAAATTACAATTTTCTACTTTCATTTTCTCTACATCGTCTCCAATCAATTTTCTACTAACTATTTATTGAGACATCGGAGCCCGTATCTATCTTAAAGGAACAACATTTGTTATTTAATAATTTATTGTAACAGAAATCTCTCTTATAATTTATTTTTAAATGTTTAAATGTTTACAACTTTCGGGGAATTTTCTATAAAAGTCAAGCCCATCCCGCTGAGCTTAACTAAACCGCGTTTTTTTCATTAGGGCATTCCGAACGGTAGTGCCCTGTTTTCCCACAAGACCAACATTCCCCCCGGCCAGCGCCAAACTTGCTGCCACGCCAATTCCCTTTCGGGCCCTTCCCCCCTTTCTCTTTCTCTACATTTTTTTTTCCTTATCGCGTTTTTCGTTTTCACACACATTTCCAACTCCCTTTTTCGAAAAATTTTTATTAAAATCTTGCCCATTTCTCTCAGAATTATCCCCCAGGATAATTTTCAGCGCTTTGGCCTTTCCAACGGCCAAATTCAGGGAGGTTATTCCCTCCATCTGAAGCACTCGCCTGATAAAATTGTTTGAGACGGCTGTGACAAATTGCGCGCAAGCGATCTTATCGCGCAACTCGTAAGGGCACTCAGGGTACGCCAGGCGCGAGAGTCTGTCGATATCGGAACCGAGTGCGGCCAAATCCTCCTCGAATTTTTGCTTTTGATTCGTGAACGCGACGTAACTGTTTTGGGATTGACGTCCCTCCCCGAAACGCAACTCGAGCTTTTGCTTTAAGCTCCGCAAAATTTAACCGCTCGACGTCTTGAACTGTCTCTAAAACCGAGCGTGCTTTCCCTCTCAGACTTGACGCCAACGCGATCGTTTTCGTAGCATCATCCCAGTGATTCGCACGCGCGATCAAATTCAATTGTGAAAAATATTCGTGCAACGAAACCGTCCCGTCGTACGTGTCGGGTTTTAATTTATATCCTAATTTGGCGCTTGCGACCGTGACACTTTCACTCGCACGCGCAGTTTGCGCCCCGGCGCCGCTCGCATCCGCGTCTCTCTCACTCGCGTGCGCGACTCGAGTTTCCGCGCCGCTCGTAACCGCGACTCCCTCGTACGCGACCCGCGTCACCGCGCCGCTCACGCCCGCGACTCTCTCGCGCGAGACCCGTGCCCCCACGTCACTCGCAGCTCGCGTTTTCACATCCCCGGACGCTCTAAAAACAGAAGAACTTAGCTGTGAGTCGTGGCCGGAGATTGTCCCACGGAGTCGGCAAATCTCTTCCTCCTGTTGACGAAATGTCGCTGCGTACTCCCTCTCCCTCCGCGCCTGCTCCTCGCGCAGGAGTCCCCTTACGAAAAAGTAGTACTAGCAATCAGTACTCAGTACTGAGTGATCGGTACTCGTAGTATTGAGAGTATTAGTATGTTAATACTCATGAATACTGCAGAATGGTCAGTACTGTGTCTGTCAGTGCTTACAGTACTGGCAGTACTACAAGCAATAATACTCATTAGTACTTCAAAGTATTGAAGTGGTCAGTACTTTATCAGATTAATATTCGGAGTACTATCATGATAGTACTGCCAGTACTCTAAAAACTAATAGGCACAGTACTGACTATTCTGCAATATTTATGAGTATTAACATACTAATACTGTCAATACTACAAGTACTGATCACTCAGTACTGAGTACTGATTGCTAGTACTACTTTTTCGTAACGTATCTTGGAAATACTAAATTAATAAAATATTAAATTAACACACGGGCGGCGGTGTGGTCTAGTGGTAGAGCGCCAGACTCGTAATCTGAGAAACCAGGTTCGAGTCCACTAGAGCCATGAATCATGGAAAAGTTTTTTTTCCGAAAAAACCGCGTCCCTCCGTGCAAGATAGGCTCTTGTGCGGAGAAAACTGGGCTCCGTCTTTCGGAAAGAGACGTTAAGCCGTTGGTCCAAAGGGTTAAAGTGAGAGGAGAAGGGTAATATTGGTGGTAGATTGCGAACCCTGCGGGGATAGGCAATAAATTACGAATTTACGAAATATTAAATTAACACACTAAACTATCAATATGACGTTATTTTGATATCATCTTTGTGGCGGTCACGCCACCGCAGTGATACACGCCCGCGCGGCAACACTAACATTAGTAAAATGGGCAGTTTGCATCAACACCGCTAAGTGTCGCCTCGCCCAAGAATTCTCTCAAGTTCAAGATTTTGCACCGACTTGTATAAGAGGAGACCTCCTACGGGACCAAATCAGATATTTTTGGGCGCTAGTCGCCTAAGGCAAGAGTTCTTAAACTCTAAGCCTACAATCTTGACTTTTTGTTCTACTTAGATAGTACTGCGCAAGTACTGCGCCTGTGCCACACGTTAGTATCCACGAGTATTCAATAAGTACTAAAAGAGTACTGGAGGAAGTACTGATAGGAGGAGTACTGGGGGAGTACTGGAGAAAGTACTGGAGTGAGTACTGGATGGAGTACTGGGGGGAGTACTGGAGAAAGTACTGGAGAAAGTACTGGAGGAAGTACTGAATGAGTATTGGATGAATACTGGATGAGTTCTGGGAAGGAGTACTGACGAAGTCAGTATGGTCGAATTTAGTAGTACTTTGAGTACTTATGTTTTCAGTACTTTTACCAATACTTTTTCCAGTATTAAAACCAGTACTACTTTTTCATAAGGGCGGACCTCCTGAATCACAGTCTGGAGGGTCGTGGAAATTGTAGACATCGCCGTCCCTTCTTGCTGGGGAGTCTCCGTACGCAGCCTCTTTCGTAAGGAAGACGCCAAAGTCATCCTGTCCCAAGATCTTCGAGGACAAGCCCCCAAAATGTTGCGCTCGACTGCGCGTGCGCAGCACACACATTCACGCACTCACTTGCGAACGCGGAGCGCAATCTCGTTACCGGGAATAAATACTCCCAAATAGAAAAGAAATCGTTTAATGCAGTAATGTAATTGAGAACAATAGCTCTTGAACACGTCTGTACGGTTCGAAGGCCCGATGGATAATCAGAATGTCGACATATGTCAATAAACAACGACAGGCTCGTCGTTAGGAACGTTGTCAGGCAGCGCTGCGCGGCTGCCTTTCGGGCAGCTACCGGGCGTCTCGGCTCGGGCGCAACAATATAAACGGGTTAAATCATGAAATCCTCAATATTCTTTATATATTGCATTATTTGGTAAAATATGTACTGGGTATTTTATCAATCAAAATATTTGCATTTTACTTTAAATATTAGAGATTAAATCAGTGTACAACGGCTTTAATGTGCACTGAGTGCGCACCAGCTCTGCCAGTGAAAAACGCTATAATATGCTATAAAATGCTAATTAATGAATGTGCTAATTATTGAAATAGCTGAATGCATATAAAAAATGTAACAATTTTTAAGATTAAAATTTTTGTTGGTATATTCAATTTTAAAAGATTAAATAGAATAATATAATATGTTTTTATTTCAGCTATACGCCAAGAAAGGACTTGGTTTACAATTCTTACTTAAAACACACATCCATCCACACATCATCCATCTTTCTTTTTTACATACAAGCCGCATTGCATTATTATTTACAACCGTTATCTTTTTTTTATAGCATTTCTCTCTCTTTTTCCGCAATCTATTTAGCACCTTTCCTTTTTCCATTCTAAATTTGTCATCACATATATTCTCTAATCTTTCTCTATTATTCCTACCTAAATTCTTAAACCACATACTTGTGATATTGCACTCGCTTATATAATGATCTAAGTTGTCCCTACCTGACTTGCAGAATCTACACTTTGTATCTTCTTCGTCAAGCCAATATTTATTTGTGTCCTCTAAATTGCCGCACCTTAATTTTACCATCGCTCTAATCTCATATCTTGTTTTTGCTTTATCCTGCTTTTAATAAATAACTTGGTGTTTTGTTCCTCGCCTCTATCTCTTTGTACCTTGTATTATACCTTGCCTTTACTATTTTACTGTTTATTATTTGCCCTTGAATGTCCTGTTTCCTTATTCTTACTAAGCCTTCAGTATTTTTACCTTCATTATTTAATTCTTTTATTACTTCAGAGCTCCAACCATTGTTACTATAAAATCTTTCTTGTTCCAAATTATATAAATCATTTTTTCTTTTATCCATTATATCCTTTTCGTCCCAACATGCCTTTACTAAACTTCGGTCTTTTTTCTCTCTTCTTCTTTTCTCGTACCTCATGGCTCTTATACCCCAACAAGTTTTTAGTTTCTCTAATTCTAGTTCCCTTAGTATTACATACCTCGGTGTGCAAAAATCTGGTCTAAATACCCATCTTACATAATCCAACATGACTTTTTCTAACTCCTTTTTTTCACTCCACCCCCATACCTCTGTTCCGTATTCCATCACACTTTTCACTAGGTACTTAAAAAGCGTTCATCTCCTATTAAAATCATCTTTACATAATCTTTCTCCTAAACCCCAGACCCTATTTGCAGCGATGCTTCTTTTCCTTTTCAGTTCTTTTATATGATCTGTTAAGCTGTGATAGGAGGCAAAAAAGGCAGGGAGAGAAAATTACACGTGCTGAAGACGAACTTAGTTTTATTGTAACTCGCTTTCGCTTCGTGTGCGCTTCTTGAACGGAACTCCCCGACTAATGGAAACAAACGCGCGATGCATGCCGGAAACGGAAGAGAAAGACTGCCAACAGCGACATGGCAGTGACACCCGAAAACGTGCAAGAGCGCAAAATAAACAAACTTGTAAAACAAAAGTAACTAGAAGAACGTAACATGTAAACCATAAAATACTATGCGTTGACGCTCGTGCTTATACATGTATTCTATGCTGGGCGAAAAACTATTTTATCATGATCGACATAATTATCTTTTCTAATTAAACGTGAAACCCAGATATTTAAACATTTCTACTTTCTCTATTATTTTATCGCCCCATTTCCATGTTTTCCTGCCTTTTTTATCTTTACTATTAAATACCAACACTTTAGTTTTTTCTGTACTTAATTCTAGTTTCCTTTCTTTTAAAAATCTTTTTAACATGCTCATCATATCTAGTAAAGTCTCTATATTTTTCGCTACCAAAACCATATTATCCGCGTATGCTAATGACCACACTCTCACTCCTCCAAGCTCTACTCCTCCTATACCACGCTTTTCTAAAGTTTTATCAATGTCCGCGATGTATAAATTTAACAGAGCGGGACTCATCACACAGCCCTGCCTTACACCTTTCTTCGTCTTAAAACACCCTGTGAACCGATCCTTCGTCCTTATTGTCACCTCCGTCTCTTTGTAAATTCTTTCATAAAAAAAACTTTATCCGCCAGTGATTGAAAACTAATTCAAATTTTTTATTACTTGACTACCTGGCTTAAATTATACATAAGTGCACAACGTTTCGGCTCACAGTTAGAGCCCTTATCAAGTGCCGTCTGAAATATATAAACATCGCGTTGTAACACCATAAAAAATATATAAATTAGAAATTAGTCATAAAAACAAAGAGCATTATCTAATCATCAAAATTTAGTAATGCTCTTTGATAACGTCGTTTAGATCTATCAAATTTGTACGCAATGTAGGAGTTATGCAGGCGTATGTGAGATCTAATGGATTGAATGTGTGATGGTAATACATCCTGTCTTCTGCATCTTAATAAGAAGATCCGTTGTTGGGTCAAGGTAACGATCATCTTCTTCGTGTTAACCCACGATTTTAACAACAGCGTGCTATCAATTCCAAATTCCTTGGTAACGGTGCGGTAAAAACATCCGTGGGTTGTTGACACCATAATGTGCGTCGAAGGTGTGTAAAAATATAAAGAAAACTTTATCCGCCAGTGATTAAAAACAATTCCTTACTGCTGCGCCACCACACCGCCATGCTTTCATTGGGATTCCATCGACACCTGCAGCTTTGCCTAACTTCATGTTCCTGACTGTCCTCACTGTCTTCTCCTTTATGAAAAAAAAATATTGAGATCCAATAGTAACTGTTCAGGAAAACTATTGGCAAATTTCCAGTAGTTTTTTGGCGGACTACTGAGAAACTATTTGGGATTAAGTATTTTATTCCAATAGTAACTATTCACGAAAACTATTGACGAATAGTTTCTTATCGAAAAATACTATTGAGATTCAATAGTAACTATAGACAGCCTAAATAAAAAAGTAAAATTTTTATTTATTACTACCTTTTTTATTGTTCTTAAAATACTTTTTTTATTACTGAAAATCTTAGAATCACAATACAATTTAAATTATACCTGAAAAATTTGTTTATACTTTAGTGCGGCGCCCCTGGTGGGATTTGAACCTGAGACCCCTGGCTTATGAGTCGCTCATCTTACGTACTGCACCACTGCAACGATTGATAAATATATTTTTTTTGTCTATATATGTTATGACCAATCACATATGAATTATTAGCTATATAGCAACTATTCACAATCAGTCACGAGTTAGAAAACTTAATTTAATCAATAATATCTAGTTACTAGGTCTTGGATCAGATCGACTAAGTTAATTTGTACTCGGGTATTCGCAAAACTATTGACTGCAGTTACTATTCAGATGTGAATAGTTACTACTTACTATTGAACAATTATGGGCTTGAAGTATAGCCCCAATAATAACTATTTGTCAGACTGTAGACGAACGGTTGCCATTGAGTTCAGAATTATTCAGCAATTATACATTTTTACAACAATGTTTTTTACAAATAATTATGAATAGGTACCATTCATAAGTAGTAACCCCATCAGTAGTCAGAGTTTATAAAACTATTCGGCCAATAGTATATTATTTGTCAATAGTAACACCACCAGTAGTCATATTTTATGAAACTATTGGATCAATAGTATATTATTTGTCAGTAGTAAGTCCATCAATAGTTACAGTTTATGAAATTATTGGATCAGTAGTATACTATTCGTCGTATAGCAACGCCACTAAAAGTGTACTCTTCGTCAGTAGTAAACTGTTAAAAGTTACTATTAACGTACTACTTAAATCTAATAGTTACTATTGAAAGTCCAGTAGTTACTATTGGCTCTCAATAATTTTTTTTCATAACGGCTCTTTTTGTATCTTTAACTCCCTTTCTGTATCTTGATTCTGTTCCTCATTTCTTTCTTCTGTTTCCATGTCACGCCCCTCCAACGCCTCTTCCCTTACTTCCATCTCGGTATCACCTAACAACTTTATGAAGTAACTTCTCCAGTTCTCTTTCGGAATATTATTCTCTTTTCATTCTTTCTTCTTTCTTCGACTGTTTATGTAGTTCCATCCTTTTCCTCTCTAACCACCCCTTTAGGCATTTCTTTCCTTCCAAATAGTCTTCCTTACTTCCCTTTCCACTTTTCCATCTTCTGTACATTCTTTTCACCTCCCTCTTCTTTCCGGTGCAGCTCCTATCTCACCAATCTTTGTGCCCTATTTTTCTTCTCTTTTTTATTTTGATTTCCTTATAAACTAAGGTTTCAAGGATCCAGTTTTTGATTTTCTCCCATTTTCTATCCACCGACTCTATTTCCTGGTCCTCGTTTTCATTCCATACCTCCGTCCTCTCCCTGTATAATTTCCTTGCCTCTTCGTTCCAACATATGATCTTCTTTGACATATTCTGTTCTTCTTTTTCTTCTTCTGTCCGCCCCTCTATTTGTCTCGTATTTTCCTCTTCCTCCAGTAAAAAGGTCAGAGGCAAATGATCCGAGTCCACCCTGTTCCTTATTCTAAATTCCAGCACTTGTTCTTGCGCACTATCGTTTACAATTGCATAATCGATTACCGAGCACCCACTCGCATTCACATACGTACCCTTACGAAAAAAACACCCTAAATAACACCCAAAAAAACACCAAAAAAACACCAAAAAATAATGGTGTAATTTCGGATCCCCAAATGGCGTTTACACCATTTGAGCGTTAACGCCAAGAAAAACACCAAAAATAACACCGAAATTTTCTTGGCGTTAACGCTCAAATGGTGTAAACGCCATTTGGGGATCCAAAATTACACCATTATTTTTTGGTGTTTTTTTGGGTGTTTTTCTTGGCATTAACGCTCAAATGGTGTAAACGCCATTTGGGTATCCAAAATTACGCTATTATTTTTTGGTGTTTTTTTGGGTGTTTTTTTAGGTGTTATTTAGAGTGTTTTTTTCGTAAGGTATATTTTAATTTTAAACTACCTTCAATAGATTTAATTTTATTTTAGGATTATTTATTTAAACGCCAATTAAAAATTTACCTCTCGGCTCCTTACTTATATGAGATATACATTATATATATATATATATAATATATATATAATATATATATATATATATAGTCAAAATATTTTAACAATAAATATACATATGTATACTTTCTTGAGACGTGGGTAACATGTAATATATATTATCTTAAAATATTATACATAGTACATATAATATGTATACATATATAAAGTAATAAAATACAATTTATTGCTTCCTCATAGAGGAGGCTTTGTTTTCGTAAAAAAATTTTTTTTTGTTTTTCTGAACGTGTTCAGAATGTTCTAAAATGTCGAAAAATTGTAATTTTAAAAAATGTGTGTATGTGTGTATGTATGTGTGTATGTGTGTATGTGTCAAATTTACCAAAATTTCTATTTCCAGAACTAATTAACCAAATCTTAACGAAATGTATATGAAATAGGGGTAGAATTTTTTGGCGAGTGCTATAGAGTGTATAGTTCTTCGTTACCGATGTTCTGGAAACCGTTTTTTTTTTTAATTTTTCTAATGAGAGAGATTGATTGATTGATTGATTCTTTATTATGCCATAGCCGAGGCAATAAGCAATTCGTGAAAAAACAAATAAATATACGAGCAAAATATAAACCAGAATATGAAGTACATGTGGCTGTTGTCGACGTGCATTCGGCAGTATATAAAAATAGAGATAAGACAAGCAGGTAACTCTCCTTGGCGAAGGACGTGGCGTGAGCATAAGAGCGTAAGCATGAAAGCAAAAATGGAAAATAATAAAAATAAGGAATAAAAATTAGAGAAAAGATTAATAGATTAGGCTCACGTCTCCGCAAAGAATGCCACGTGACAAAGATCAATGCCGATTACTAGTAAAACTAATAGAAAACAGGTGAAACACTCGCGGCGAAGGACGAGGCATGCATAGAAGAGAAAAACAAAATACAAGATTAAAGCAAGCTGCTCGTCCTCCCCGGGATGACACGAGGAAACAATGGATATAAACCAAAATTCGCAAGCAGGGGACAAATCACAGGAATTATGCCATAAGAGCTTGAGACAAAACTTATTTTAGAGTTGACAACTATGTATGTACAGTGCTCTCTCTATCCGCCCATAACAAATGATATTCAGCAATTCATGTCAAGTCGCACGAGATACGCGAATGAAGGCAAGTTATTGAACCTTCGCTAGATCAGCCTCAGTGGATATGGAAATGGGAGGCAGACCTTGATCCTTACGGACGAAAATCCGTCCGTCCCTGCACCACACGTGCTTAAACGATAATTGCCTTGCCCTGACCCTCGTTTGACGCAACAACTTGTAAGTAAGAGACGGCAGCAATTCATTGACAAGAATGCTGCCGGAGATGCTCGTAGAAAAAACCTCATTTGTCGTAAGTCGAGGCTTGCCGCGCTTTACCTTTAAAATGTGATCGCGAATCTCACACGACTTGAGTGCTACTATTAATGATTTCATGCGACCAGATGTGCCAGCCTGACCGATGGCCGAAACAGATCCAGACGCAGTATTATCGCGCACCGCTACATCACGGATCTCCAGAACGTCAGAAATCAACTGGGGCACTCCGAGCGCACGAAAAACACTTCCAACCAGCTCCCCAGATGTCTTGGTGAGAGAACAAGGAATGCCAGAAGTAATAATATCCGACGTTCGAGATATGAGACCCGCGATGCAGCAGACGATACACGATCGGTGAGCTGAGAACCGATGAATTGCCCACCACGAGCCTCCAACTCCGAAAACGATCACCGCAATCCGCCATGATTCGCAGACATCAGCATTCACAGATTTCTGGTGACTGATGAAGGAAGTGATCCTCCTGTCAGACTCGTCGAACTTGGCGGTAATCTTCCTGTCAGATTCGTCGAGCCTGGCGGCAAATCTTTTCTCCGATTCGTCGAGCTTAGACAAGATCGACTGTAGAAGCACATCAGTCTGTGGTTGTGTGACCGAAGGAGAAGCCACATCCTTTCGATCGAAAGATACTGCACACTTGTCGAACTGCGGCGTAAGCGGCAATTCCGGCAACGCTGCTAAGGCATTGCAGCAATAATCGGCGTATTTAGTCGAGGAATACGACCTAATACAGCCGGGGTGGAACACCTTGTTGCACTTGCATGCAACCGAAGTTGTCGCAATTGACTTCTTACACTTATTGTGACACTCCATGAAAATACGTTGCGCTATTTCAGGATCAAGAACCAGAGAAACGCAGTACGGCAATCCAGTAAGATACAAATGGTAATACGTTCGAAAGCCGCGGATAGTAACAGGCAGTAGCACGTGCGGAAGCCCACAGATGGTAACTCGTGCGTAGAGCAGGTGCGAAAAACAGGACAGCGCAGAAGTGAAAAAAGCAGGAGCATGCGCAGCAAGAGTCCACGTCGATCCAGATCGATGAGGCGAAAGTGAGGTTAGAAAGAGAAAGATATTTTGCCTCAGGATATCCGGGACAGCAGTTGCAAGGAAAGAAAGATGCAATATCAATCCTCACAAGCAAAAAAAAACCTGCTCGATTCTGTAACAAGAATTGCCCGAAGGCAGCTTGGGGCAGAGATATGTTCGGTTAAAGCAGGAGCAACAGAACGGACGTGCACGCTGTACTCACCCGGGAGAGAGAGAGAGAGAGAGAGAGAGAAACCCGTAAAAATTAGAAAAATTAAAAAATCGGTTTCCAGAACATCGGTAACGAAGAACTATACACTCTATAGCACTCGCCGGAAAATTCTTTCTCTATGAGGAAGCCAAAACAAATAAATAAATACTAATAATTATGCATCGAATAAAATAAAAGCTTAAGAACTATAAGTAAACAATGTGCAGATTTCTACTTACACACTTGAGAACTATGAGGAAACAATGTGCAAGTTTCTACTTGCACCCTGTTTTATTGTATTATGTTAATTTAAACATGGCAAATTAAAAAATTTATATTTTACTAAATGTATTTCAGACAGCACGCATGTCTAAAAGGGTGACCCCTCATTTTATCTCAGCCCAAAACATCTCAGCAAAAATATCTCGTCTATAATATCTCAGTCCAAAATGTCTCAGTTCAAAAATGTCTCAGTCTAAAATGTCTCAGTTCAAAAATATCTCAGTCCAAAATGTCTCAGTTCAAAAATATCTCAGTCCAAAAATATCTCAGACAATAATGTATCGAACAAAAATATCTCGAATAAAATAATAATGATGGGACGGAACGTCTGGTGGATTCTTTGGGGGCACACTATGTGTCTAGTTTAACAATAGTGGAGTCCCCCGCAGGGGGGCGGAACCTACTGCCTCCACGCATATACTTTCCACGCCGAGACAAGGTGCTATATGGGTTTACAACTTTCTACGCGTGGAAAGCCCACGCATGTAGTTTGGGGGCACACTATGTGTCTAGTTTAACAATAGTGGAGCCCCCCGCAGGGGGGCGGAACCTACTGCCTCCACGCATATACTTTCCATGCCGAGACAAGGTGCTATATGGGTTTACAACTTTCTACGCGTGGAAAGCGTGGACTGAGATATTTTTGAACTGAGACATTTTGGACTGAGATATTTTTGAACTGAGACATTTTAGACTGAGACATTTTTGAACTGAGACATTTTGGATTGAGATATTTTTGAACTGAGACACTTTGGACTGAGATGTTTTTGAACTGAGACATTTTGGTCTGAGATATTTTTCCCGAGACTTTTTTGTATGAGATTATTTAGGAGAGACATTTTGACTGGGAACCGTCTAAAAGTAGGACATAAGACGTCTAAAATCTTTTAGACATCTTTTAAACGTCTTACGAAATGATAGCTAAAAGACGTCTGAAAGACGTTTTATGTTTCGATTTTGGACATGGTGCTGTCTGGATATTATATGTATATATATCATATGTTAGATGTATATATTATGTGTTATGTTACTACATCTTAATAAAGTATACATTTATTGTTTTGGATTATCTTCTATCCATTCTTCGTTAATAGCTGATATGATTTTGTCGTTGTCCATCATTGTAATATGATTACCTTCCACATAATGAATTTGCACTTTACCTTCAGTAACCTAAAAATAAATTATATTTTTGTTACAAAACTTTTTGTTATTTTTAAAAAATTATAGTTTTATTTCAAAAATATCTAACCAAATTAGATTTACCTTATGTAAACCATAATCCTCTTCAGTATAAAGGGCACTTGGAAAAGTGGGTTTTAGTAACGTTATGGGTGATTTAAGGCGAGGTAATAAAGAAATATCATAATCCTGTGTAACGATGCGCCCCTAAACCAGCATCGTTCCCGGCTACCACCCGCCGGAGGCCGCCCGGCCGACCAACCGTCGGGCGAGAATAGGGCGCGGTGCGCCCACATTTTTTAAGATACTCCACAGGCCCCGTGTGCGCGGATAAAACGCGGCACCGGGGCCTTCGCGCCACGCGGCAACGACAGCCGCCGGAAGGAGCCGAGCCACGCCGAAGGCGATAGCGCGTCGCGTGCCCCACCCGACGCACCTGACGACCGGCCTCCCTCCCATCCGACCCGCCGCGCCGGGGTATATAAGCCGGCCATCCGGCCCAAGAACTGACTTCGTCTCCGCACCAGCATTCCGCTATTCCGGACGAAGATACCTGACCGATTTCCCAAGGCGACACACCAGCGGGGTACGGAGCTCCGTGCCTCGACCGAGTACTCTCGGGTGTCTCCGACTTCCTTCACGCTACCCTGACGGCACGGTTCAACGGGGTCGAGCACGCTCGGTCTCGCAACGAGCACTCTCGTTGCCGGCACGCCCCAGAGCTCCACCCTCCTCTCCCGCTCCGTTGCTAACATCGCGCCGAGCGCATATGCACGGTCTAAAGTCGATCCTCGGACCACCGTGCATCGTACCGCCGCATCCCGGCACCGTTCACCGTTTGTAGATACCGCGCCCGCAACAAATTGTATCGCCGCGTTCCGAAATCTCTGTCCGTCTTACCGCGCCAAGTGCCTCGGCACTGCTCACCGTTTGTATACCGCGTCCGCGACTAATTGTACCGCCGCGTTCCGTCCGTCTCACCGCGCCGAGTGCAGCGGCACTACCCACCGCCTGTAAATACCGCGTACCTGTCAAATTGTATCGCCGCGTTCCGCCAGTTTCTGTCCGTTTTACCGCGCCGAGTGCATGCGCACTGCCCACCGTTTGTACATACCGCGTCCGCGTCCACGTACGCCGTTCCGTCCCGCCACTTTCTGTACTTTCTAAATAAATTATTCGATTTCCTGCGCAACCTGGTTATTGTTTCTGGGCCTTAGATCGAACTTCTGATCCGGCGAGCTAGTCCGCGTTCGATGACAAACATAGGCCGTTACACCTGTATAGCGACTATATGATTGTAAATGGTAAAGTATATCAGTTTTTGATTTTTGATGGTCAATACATTTACATCGTTCGGGAAGTAAGCATAAAATATTTTTAATTTTTCGTTTATCGTATTACACTTATTCAATTCTAACGCAAGCTGTAAATAAGAAAATTTTGCATTTTGTATGTTTAATAATATTAAATATGTGCTAAAATAACATCTACGTTTTATCAATAATATAAAAGATTTATTGAATTCTTGAACAAAGGTAAAATTTATTAATTAATATCCCTGTTTATTTTATTAAAATTCCTGACTTGGTTAGATGGCGCGTGTGTGAATGGTAGCGGTGAAAGTGCGTTGTGCGATTTTAGCTTTGTTTCTGGGTTTAAAGATTAGTATGTGGCAAGTAGGGATAATGGAAAGATAGGGTGTAAATAGGGGATGCGATGAGAATGAAGGGAGATAGTAGGATGCAAGTAAAGAAAAATAGTATAGAAGTGTTTAGCGAACGTGGTAGGATGAGGTTATGGTGACGAGTCAGTTAGGCGGAAAAGGCGGTAAAGGTAATGTAGGTAAAGTAGGGAAGGTTTCGATCGATGATTGTAAAGAAGATTGTATGATAAGTGATTAGCTAAGGAGCCTTCGGTCGTAAATTAAGCATAGGTTAAGAAGATAGTTAATGTGATGACAGGTCGAACTCAGAACACATGTAAATTTTAAATGGGGAAATATAGGATCAAGATTAAGAAGAGGAAGAAGAGGAAAAGGAAAGAAGACAGGAGAAGACAAGAGGTAGGTGAAAGAAGCGCTGTTATAGAAGAGGTTATACCAAACAAGGGAGGATTAAAGGTGAAGAAGAAAGAAGAAAAAAGTAGTTGTAAAAACTCTCGAGTTACGGGTTAATGGAAAGGAAAAGAAGAAAGGTGAAATAAAGCTAGGACACAAGGATTGGCGGATTCAGAGGTTCTAGGAAAAGGAAGTAAAAGAAGTTAAATAACTGAGGAAGGTTAAGCCAATGATGAAGAAAAGAGAAGATGAACAGAAGAAAGGTGAAGAAAAGCGATTGGCGTAATCCTGGAACAAGGATTGACGAAACATCTGCGTGGAAGGAAAGAAAAGGTAAATGAAGATGGAAATAGGAAAGGGAGTAAATGAGGACACAAGGCTTGGTGAGAAGAAGAGAGGAAGAAGAGGAAGAAAATGTGGAAAGAGGTATGAACGTTACAGTTTAAGAATGGACGCCGCAGTTTTCTGGAAATATTTTGGAGGGCACGGATGCGAATACAGGTAAATTGGTTATGTAACGGCAGATAGGAGGTACGGGAAGATAACTAGAGAACGCGCGAGCGCGCGCGGAGGAAATAAATGTTGCTTCGGAGGGAACGAGAGAAGAAGAGCTGGGAGACAATTTAGTAAGAGAGGAGAGGAGCAGTGCTGAGAAATTTGGCAAATAAGGAAGAGGAATGGAGCGATTCGAGGGCACGGAAGTTTTTTGAGTTAAACTAGGAATGAACTCAAAAGATCAAGTAGAGATTAAGATTAGGAAAATGATATTGAAAGAGAAAAGAAAAGAAAAGGAGGGAGGAACATATAGGGAGGTGTGATGAGTTCGGTAGGGAGACATAGGAAAGTATTAGTTAGGAAGCAAGAGATTTGTTATTAGTCGAGTTTATTATATGTAAGTGTATGTAAATATTTGAGTGTAAGGGTTTTGTCAATAAGTGTTTGGAAAATAGGATAATGGTTGTAATATTAAGGTAAAGGTAGGGATAAATAAAAAGAGAGAGAATTATGTTTTGTAGTTTTAAGATTAGGCTTTGAGTTTCGCACGCAGAAGTTATGGAAGATATGAGTTTAAAGTATATGATAGGTTCTGGAGTATAAGGTTTATAGAGAGAATGCATAGAATTCAAGTTTTATAAGTTTTAGGTTGCAAGAAATTATTTTAGAGATAAAGCGAGATAATTTGTTCTTCCTGGATTAAAGGAGATTTGAGAAGCATTTAGAAATATATGGAATATTATAATATTAGTTGTGCGCGTTGTTGTATGAAGGTATGTATGTGTGTGTGTGTATAGGTGAATAATGTCCGTTTCTTGGCCTACTGCTGAAGCGGACTAGATTCAAATATTTTTTAGTTTAGGTTGAGAGTTTAACGTGCAAATAATGGATTTAGTCGTTTAGGGCTAAGGGATGGTTTTTCTAAAAGAAATTTAAGAAAGTACGGAATAATGAATTAATAGTTGCACGCGTTAAGTTAAAAAAGTTGGTATGAGTGTGTATAAGGCATATTGTAAACCAAGTCCATTTCTTGGCTTTTTGTAGCTGAAATTAAATAAATCTATTAAAATTCCTAAATCTCCACATAAAGAATGTCATAAAAAAGCTACAACAGAATGTTGCAATTTTTAATTACAATAATATTTTAACATACGTTTCAGTCTGTCATCAAACTATCTTCAGTGTAATAAGTTAAGATAGCATATAAAGAGCGATAAACAAAAAGATAAAAGTAGAAAACGTAATACATGTATAATTACATGAATCACATTAGTTCTTATCGCAATTTGAATCGAACGCACATCCTATTTCTCCGTGTAATAAAAGTCGAAGAGTAAAATAAGAATTATGATGCACAAAATGTATTTTTTTAAATTTACTAACCGTTTTCTTGTTAATTGTAGCGTACATTTTCAATAAACTAAGGAAAATTGTATTTTGTAACTCTTCTGGTGAAGCACATTGAAAATATTGATTAATCAAAACTTTCATTTGATCAGGAGCTCCGTCTATTAGTATTAACCGTCCTGAGAAATCATTAGCTTCTAACAATCTTGCTAATTCGATGGCAATTAAGGATCCGAACGAATAACCCTATACTATAAGAAATTCTCTTTGATCTTTTATCTTCTTCAATACATGCTAAGAAAATAAATATAAATGTTTATGTAAGTTGTAAGCTGTAGTAACATAAAAGACTTGTAATTGTTAGATATTATTTATATATATATATATATATATATATATATATAAATTATTTAAAATAATTAAAATATATATTTTATAAGTAACGTTAATCTTCTTACAGGTAGCAAATAAGTGGCGGACTTCATCACTGAATGACTTTCGTCGAGAATATTAAGTACACAATGTTGCAAACACGTTGCCGAAGATTTAATTCTTGATGCTATAGATTTATATACAGCTGAACATCCTTCGATTCCTGATAAGAGAAAAACATTGCTCTTATCAATCTCCTTTTTCGTAGCAAGTTCTACAAGAATATTTGGAACAAAGTCTGAATTCTCCATTTTTTGAATCAGCACATTAAAATCTTCATTAATTTTTTTTGTATTATGTATCTTTCTTTGTTCAGTTGTATTTGTCATTTGTTTAAGTTTAGCAAAATTTAGAGTTCTAATGTCTTGCGTTGTTAATAAAATATCGAACTCTCTTTCTAACGTTTGCTTAATTTCTAGGGCCATCATCGAATCCATACCCATTTCGACCAATGGCATATTTAATGGCACTGCGTTTATGTTCTTCAATCCTGTTTTGAAATAAAGTAAGAATCATATAATTAAATCAATTTTATATTATTCTATTTAATCGGACTTGGTTAGTAGAGCGTGTGTGTTGTGCATGCGTGTGAGAGTTGCGGATAAATTAGGCGAGAGTTTATAGAGGGAAATAGGAGGTGAGATAGGCGTTAAACCGATAGAAAAGTAGAAAGAAGAACTTAAATTTATGATAGGATAATAGATGTAGCAGGGAAATATTAATTAGTGAAGGAAAAGAGCGCTAAATGTTTTAGAGAGAGGGAAAGGTTAGGTGAGAGAAGGCGGGAGAAGAACGCTGTGCGTTTCAAAAGAGAGCGAGTTTTGCGTCACGCATAGAGTAGGTAGCGACACTAGACGGAACAGTCTGGGCATATAGGCAGTGGTTAAGGAGATTGGCTTAGAAGGAGAGCGTGAACGAGTGACGTACAGGATGGAGGGAGAGGCAAGCGAGAGTGAGAAGGTAGCAATAAAGAATAAAAATGTAAATTCAGCTACAATTTTGGGTAGCGTAAGCAGTGAGAAAACGGGTAAAAAAATTTTTGCTACATTAAAAGAAGAAAAAAGAGGAAAAAGAAGACTTACAAAGGAGGAGTTAAGAATGAGAGAAAGATCGAGCTCGATCAGCATACTGGAGTTTATGACAAGTGACAACAGCACGGCATGTGAGTTAGCGAAAGCTAAGAGGAAAAGAGAGGAAAAAGAACAACTTGTGAAGAAAATTTTCAAGAGAGATAACAAGACTGTGAGAACGCCACCAGGAATAGACAAATCGAAAGAAGGAGTCGGTGCTGCAGGTAAGAAGAAAGAAGAGGAAGAAGATTTGTCAGTAACAAAGAAGGATGAAGAGGATGGTTCGCTATTAGCAATACTGAGGGAAATCAGAGACGAGATGAGAGACCTGAGGGACGAGATGAGAAAGATGAGAGAGAGGATGAGCGTCTTAGAAGAGGAATGGAGAAAAAAGAAGAAAAGATAGAGGAAAGGATGGATAAGATAGAAAGAAGACTATCAAAGATCGAACGAAGGAGTGAAAACACATTGGAGGAGGCGATCGGCGGCAAAATAGAGGAGATTGTGGGAAAGGTAGCGGAGGTAGTCAGGAAGAGAGAAAGAAATATGAGGGAAAGGAAGGAAAAGAAAAATAATCTAGTGATCAGAGGATTACATAAAGAGGAAAACAAGAGCTTAATGGACACAGCGGAGACGTTTCTTGAGAGGGAGTTTGGTGCAAAAGCGGGAGTAACGAAGATGCGGTCAACAGGCAAAGAAGGAAGAGAGATAGTAATAGTTGAAATGGACTGCTGGGAATCGAAGGATAACATCATGAAGGAGAAGAAGTAGCTGGGAAGCAAGAACATTTTCATAGATCACAACCTGACCTTTGAGGACAGAGAGGTGCAAAGACGGATAAAAGAAAGGGCATGGAAAGAGAAAGCAGAAGAAAAGTGGGTGAAAATAGGTTATAGGAAGCTAGAGGTACAAGGTAGGAAGTATAATATATGGAGCGAGGAAGAAAATAAGCTAATAAAAAAAGAAAATTTCTAGATGGCTGCCAAATTAGGAGAAGAGAACCAGCAAGTTATGGCACTCAAAATGACAACAGGCGAACAACACGAATAAAGGTCGGAAAAGTGAAGCAGCTAAAGAATGAAAATAGGCGAAAAATAATTTTTTTGAATGTTGCGGGTATCGAGAGGCAGGACAAAGATTTTTGGAATTACATTGTAGATTTCGATTATATAGGGTTATGTGAAACATGGTTAGAGGATAAGAGATGGGATAGAATTAGGGGTAGACTGCCGGAAACGCACAGCTGGAAAAACATTAACGCTGTAAGGAAAAGAAAGAAGGGTAGGGCGAAGAGAGGTTTACTGATAGGCATTAGAAAAGATTGGGGGTCAGAAGTGGAGAAAAATGAAAGTGTAATGATTACAGAAAGTATTGCGCGAACGAGAATAGTAAAAGAGGAAAGAGGACTAAATATTTTTACAGTATATAATGTTGGAGCAAAGAAAGATGTTAAAGAGATAATGGCAAAAATAATAGAGCAATGCAAGGGATACGAAGGAGAGAATATTATTATAGGAGACGATTTTAATATTAGAATAGGAAATTTAGGAGGGAGGATGAGTATGACTTTGAAAAGGAAAGTAAAGATAAAGTCATAGAAGATGGCGGTAGAAGTTTTGTGGATATGATAAATGATAAAAAGGATGGTATTTTTTGAATGGATGTACAGAGGGAGATTGGGATGGGGAATATACCCTTACGAAAAAAACACCCAAGATTTTGGTGTTTACACCCAACTTTGGGTGTTTACACTCCATTTTCGGTGTCAACGCCTAAATTTTCAGTGTTAACACCGACATTTGAGTGTTGACGTTCAAAGTTTCGGTGTCGACACTCAACTTTTGGTGTCGACACCCAAAGTTTCGGTGTCGACACTCAACTTTCGGTGTCGACACTCAACTTTTGGTGTCGACACCCAAAGTTTCGGTGTCGACACTCAACTTTCGGTGTCGACACTCAACTTTTGGTGTCGACACCCAAATTTTGGAGGGGATGCGCTGCTAGCGCATGCGCAGGGGCCATATTCTGTTCGTCGTCAGTGCCGTTAACGGCGTCGGCCTGGTCGGACATGTTGGCGCAGCTTCTATACGATACGAGCAAGAAACCTGCGCAACGACGCTTAATCGAACCGACAGTTATCGGTAGGTAGGAACGGAATACAGGCCCAGCGCATCTCCCGATCTCTTCCACATGCTGCCAACGCACACCACAAAGCAAAGGCATATCCGGAGTCGCACATATGTATGTATCTGGTATATTTATAGTCAAGGTCGGTAAATGGACGCGGCGTCAGCGTCGCATGATCGCCATTTTTGCCTCAGTGAGTATACCCAGGTAACGTTTTCGAACGCAGCCTGAGTATGTATGGTTTATCTATATCTATATACTAGCATGCCCCGCGGCTTCGCTCGCGACCTCATATGCGTGGCTCTCATACACGTAGTTTTTGGCATTTTTTAATTTTCAATATTACAAACTTATATTTTTGAAATAAAACATTTTTGCATATAAAATGCATATGTTTATAGTTAACGCCAATAGATTTCCGCATCACCTTTGAGGTACTATTGTAAATGCGTTTTTTTTAAAGTGGTTTCTCCAGTAGGCCTATTCCACTCTAAATAAAAATAGCTTAATACCTGTGCTTTCATGATATTTGTCTTTATATATATATAGATATCTATATTGTTTTTTCACAACACCTCTGTATAAATAAATAATATTTTTTGTTTTATTACTTTGTGGTATTAATATAAATTGATTTTCTGCATTTCCTGTTCTTGATAATCCTACATATAATTGTCCATGCGAAAAACAATCTATACGCAAATCTATTCCAATATATTTAAAAGTTTGACCCTGTGATTTATTTATTGTAATTGCAAAGGATTTAAAATAATCGCCTCAATAATATTTGTATGCATTACTTTAATTTGTAACCTAGTTCCATTGCATAGATTTGGTGGATTCAAATTACGTAATAACATAATTGGTGTTCCGACTTTTAATTTTAGGTTATGCGGTGGAAAACCTGCCGGATTTAGTGCATTTAAAAATTCATTTGGATAGTGTACTGCATCCTCATTATTAATAACAGTATCTATAGATTTATATTCTTTTATTTCTCCACTCAGTTTTTCCAAAATAATGTTGTTTATTTCCTCCACAGATGCGTTTCTGGGCGATACGATTGCTCTTTCGCATAACCATTGATAATTTTTTTCTAATAGATTTTCAACTTCAGGATAAACTTCGCAAATTAATTCAGTTATATTATTAACAATTTTTCCTATTTTCTGATCAATAATTATGTTCCCCTTTTCGTTTTCTATTTTTCCCTCTCCTATATTTAATAGTTGCCTCGGAAATTCTACATCTCCTCCTCCAAGGTATGCTCTCATGTTTGTTCGCAAATTTAATTTTTCCATATTGTTCCATATCCAAGATGATTTTATACACGCTTTTACGATATCTGCCCGAGTTCCTTTTACAATTACTGGTAAGGTCTGTCTGAAATCCCCCGCAAAAACCACTGTTATTCCTCCCATTAATTTTTTACTTGATTTAAGATCTCTTAAAGTTCGTTCAATTGCTTCAATATGTGCTCTGTGACTCATCGTGCACTCATCCCACACTATTAATGTTGTTTCTTGTATTATTTTCCCAAGTGATCCATTTTTACGAATGCTACAAACTGTTTCTTGTTCCATAGATACATTTAATGGTAATTTAAAAATCGAATGTGCTGTTCTTTTTATTCCGGAATATCCTTCTACATCTTTCCCACGTTTTCTTCTTGTAAATGAATTTTTATTCCAAATGTAATAACTCGGTACTTCGTGATATAAAAGTGTTTTTGCAAAATCATCATTTCTGCACAATTCAAAAAAAGCAGTAAGTGTAGTTTTCCGTGGATTTTCAATGACTTGTTGTAAATTATTTTCTGTAAAATAAACGCGTTGTCCATTTTCTAAATGAACCGCTAAATGTATAACCGCAGGATATCGTTCATGAATTTGAAAATCAAAAAATCGCCATACCGCCTCTGAAGTACTTATGTAACGACCATTAACGTATTTTGTAATTTCATCTCTTTTATTCTGAACCGTAAACGTAGCCTGATCTGATCCTTTATTAATGTATTTACATATGTATTTTATTGCCTGAACCGAGTGGCAATACTCAACATTTATATGTGCAACCAAACATCGCAATAGCATTGGACAATATGGGACAACCCATCTATTGTCTACCTCCATTATGTTTCCTCGTAAATTAAGAATTGCAATTTGTCCTCCATCCTCTGGACTTCTTCTTCGGTATGTTGGATACCCATCATTTCCGGTTTGTGTTTCTGCAAGAAATTTTCTAGGATACTTTTTCGAACATCTATTGTTGATCATGCATGGTGAGGCTCTATTGTACTCACCACATGGTCCATGTATCATATTTTTACACACAATTTCATATAACAAAGGATCGCGTATCTTGTCAGGCAATTCAGCACTAATAAAATCATCAATCTCATCTGGCTGAATTTTCGTTTGTAACCATAATAATATATGACAATGTGGCAATCCTCGTTTTTGCCACTCCACACTATACATGTAACATCTCACCCGACCAAATATTTCACTTTTGATACATAAATTTATTAGTTTTTCATCTTCAAATTAAAAACTCTTGAAACTATGTCATGTCTATCATATGATTTTTGTCCTTTAAATAATTCATTCTTTATTTCTGGCCATTCTGGATTACAAGTAAAAGTTATAAATAAATCCGGGCGTCCATAATTACGCACATATGTCATCGCATCTTGCGTTTTTTCATGCATGTAACGCGGAGACCCCGTAAATGTTGATGGAAGAATAATAAACTGACCAATATTTTCAGGATTTATATTACCATCCTCATTTAGTGCATCTCTTAAATGTATATAATCATCAACTCTCATTTTCTTTTGATTTCGACGTATAAAATCTAATCTTTCTGTGATCATTTTTGCCATCATATCTACACTATACTGATTTAACAAATTTTTATAATAATGCAGATGATTCATACTACTTTCTCTAATCATAAGTCTGTATGCATAAAATTGCATACATGTTACTGTTTTATTTCTCTCACTATTTGTGTTATTTTGTTGTGGGATAGTTAAGTAATAGCCATCTTCTCCTCTTACAAACATCAAGGGATACTGAAGAGAATCATATGCCCGATGAAATTCAGACAGGCGTTGCAATCCTCCATCTCGACATTTTAAGACGATGTCTCTAGGACCTTTATCTTCATCTGCCAGCAATATAGCCACCTCATTAGTATTTGGAGCATTGTATCTTCCCCTGTGTTCATTCACAGGGACTCGATCCGCATGAATTACTATCTTAAATTCGTCTTTCACACTTTCTGAATTA
The DNA here is from genome assembly GCA_030770255.1 of Temnothorax ravouxi. Classification (NCBI taxonomy): domain Eukaryota; kingdom Metazoa; phylum Arthropoda; class Insecta; order Hymenoptera; family Formicidae; genus Temnothorax; species Temnothorax ravouxi. Next base: position 6,498 of record JASTWP010000953.1, on the reverse strand, counting down.
CATTCAAGGTTATACTTAAAACTTTTAATATAACTATTATGTTCTTGCATTATTTTTTGGAGCATTTCTATCAATTCTCTTTTTAGTTTTTCATTTTTATTTGTTCTTGTTGATAATTGTTCTGCATCTGATGTAAAATAAATCTGTAAAAACTGTGGCTCCTTTCCCTGACTTGGAAATAAACTCCCAATATAATGATAAATCTGTCCTTGAATTTTGAATGTAGGCATAAAATTGCCCTCTCTCATCTCTTTTGCTCTAAATGAAGTTATCTGAAATAATGAATTATATTCTCTAATTTTCTCTAAAAATTTTTTTGATAATGGATGTGACCCATTTATTAAACTTTTTAATGGCTCTGGTGGTTCCTCTATTTCTGGTAAAATAACTTTGCCCATTGCACAACATAAGCTAGGCGCTTCCTCTTTCCATTTCTTCGCATTACAATGCTCACAGATTTTATCCATTTTTCCAATTTGGACTTCTTTCATGTTCAAATAATCATTTTCTGGTTGATATTTTAATGCAGACCTATAGCTGCATTCATTTGGTGTTTGAAATCTTTTTCGTGCTTTTCGTTGTCGTTGTTCCTCTAATCTTCTTTTACGCTCTGAACTTATTTCTCTACTCCTTCTCTCTACTTTATTTAATCGATCTTTTTCCAATCGACGTATACGTTCAATATTTGATTCATGTTCTTTATTCATTGACGTCCTCAAACATTGCCTTTCAAGACGCTTTGCTGTCTGAGATGTCGACTCTCGACTCCTATTTTCATTTGATTGCGTTTGCTGTATCAACATTCGCAATTCTCGTTGTATACTACTTTCTTGAGCATATTTCTTAGATCTTACCATACCTATTTTAAACACGCGTTCGTCATGCTCCCCTGCATTTTCATGTTTTCTTCTAAGATCTTCTCTTTTAGCCTGAGGAGTTTTCCTTCCCAATTTTGACTTTATCTTAGGCATTTTAAAAAAAGTATTCCTATCTTTTACTTTTATACAAATTCTACTCTCAATTTTTAAACTCAATTATCCTATTAGTATCCATTATAAAATCTCAATTATAATCAAATTACAATTAACTAAAAAATCAAGAATTTATTCTTTTCTTTCCCCTAATCCTTTTTCAATTTTCAATTTCTTATCTCAATTATTCTATTAATCTTAACACAATTATTATTCAAACCTAATCTTACCTATAATTCTTTTTCTCTCCTTTTCTCTAACTCACTTTTTAATTTCCTTAAGGCTCCTGTTCACTCACTGCAGCCATGACGTCAGAAGCGAGAAAATCATGAAAATATATCATGAAAATTCTTGCGATTGACACTAAAATATATACTTCTTATACTTTTGGTAAAAATTCGGTTCATTGGTTTCCGAGATCATCGAACGCAAACAATCAACATTAAAAAAACCGATTTCCAGAAAATCGGTAACGAAAAAATATACACCCTATATCTGTCTATTGACACATTTGATGGACAAATGCAGTATCAAACAGAGCAATTAAAATTTCATCTGGCTGTGTATCATAATATAAACGAGTACTTTGAATCTGATGAAAGAACTGGTCATTATAACATAAATGCAACGATACAACAACCTGTAACTGCAGAAACTTATACGTCCACAAGTTTTCATAATGATAGATATGTACGGACGTTTTTGGAAAAATAGCCGTAATTAATATGTTTTATTACATGTTTTAGTATAACTAACATTAGAAAATTACATATTTAACATTTAAAAATAACAAATTATATAAAATTTGAATATAATATTTAACATATTATTTTACAAATTATTATAATTACTTGAGCTAAATAAAATTGTAACAGTTCTAAAAAATTTTATATTATTTTCTGTTAAATCAGATTTGCTGTTATTTATATATTATTTACATATACAGTAATTGGTATAAATATTTTCATAAACGAATAACTGCGCAAGTATTATGGAATTTAAATAGTAATTCTACAGATATTCCATTTTTAGGGAATATAAATAATATAAGTCACAGTTTAATAATCAAATAATATGCATGAGGGCAATATTATTGTAATTCTAATGACATTCGTACTCTTTCGATTTTTAATTGCTCTGTGTCAGAATTGCGAGGAATTAATTACTTTTTTAATTAATTTCCGTCTTTAGTTGACAATTGACATCAAACAATGTAATTAAAAATTATGTAATTAAAATTGAATTAAGCAGAGTTAATCGAAAGCCGTTTAATTTACGATTAATGTGAGCGAATTCAATCGAAGATATTCAATTAACGATTAATTTAAGCAGAATTAATCGAAGAGATCGTTCGATTGACGAAAGATTTAAGCGGAGTTAATTGAAAGTCGTTTAATTGACGATTAGTGTGCGCATTTAATACTTTTATTCTAACCAATATTAACAGAACGACAAGCTGATCGAGTTAAAAATTTGTAAAATACACCGAAAATTCTCCTTTTATATGAGTAATCCACATTTGTCGAAGTGAATGTTGTCTAATCAAGAACGAAAATTCTAATTCTATTAATCTAAAAACAATTATTATTCTTACCTATAATTCTTTTTCTCTCCTTTTCTCTAACTCACTTTTTAATTTCCTTAAATTGCACCTTTTCTTACCCTTTTCTATTTCTTTACCTATCCTTTTATACGTTTTATTTTTTCTCGTCTTTCCAAATATTTTTAATTTTTCATATTTTTTGCTGTTATTTTGAGATTCTCTCTTTAATTACTAAATTAACACACAACACTTTACTCAACGAAAACACAAAATGTCTCTAAACATTCATATAAAACGTGACAAAAACACGAAATTTCTCAAAACATTCATATAAAACGTGTCACCGACAAATGACATTTCTCATGTACTAAAAAAAATCAATACAATCAGTACGAAATTTGCCAAATCATCGCCAAATTCAATACCAACCTTCCTTTAATCTATATCTATACTCCAGAAAATCGGTAACGATTTTAACTATACACCCTATAACACTCCCCGGGAAATTCTACCCCTATCTATATATATAAGTCACGTCTGTCTGCCTGTCTGTCTGTCTGTCTGTATGTACGCGAACTACTTATTCGTTAGTGGGCCAAATTTTTACCAAAAGTATATGAAATAGGGGTAGAATTTTCCGGGGATGAAAATGTCGTGGTTAATTTTTCGTTACCGATCTTTTTGGAAATCGGTTCCGAAATTTTTCGGGAAAAATTGATCGAATCTCATCGTTAGTGGACCGAATTTTTACCACAAGTATATGAAGTAGGGGTAGAATTTCCCGGGGAGTGCCATAAAGTGTATAGTTTTTCGTTACCAATTTTCTGGAAACCGGTTTTTTTTTAATTTTTCTAATTTTTCGCGAAATATCAGAAAATAATTTATCGAATCTCAAAGAATTATAGATCAAACAGGGGTAGAATTTTTTGGGGACTGGTATAAAGTGTATAATTTTTTGTTACTGATTTTCTATATATATAAGTCACGTCTGTCTGTCTGTCTGTCTGTCTGTATGTACGCGAACTACTCATTCGTTAGAGGGCCAAATTTTTACCAAAAGTATATGAAATAGGGGTAGAATTTTCCGGGGATGAAAATGTCGTGGTTAATTTTTCGTTACCGATCTTTTTGGAAATCGGTTCCGAAATTTTTCGGGAAAAATTGATCGAATCTCATCGTTAGTGGACCGAATCTTTACCAAAAGTATATGAGGAAGGGGTAGAATTTCCCGGGGAGTGCCATAAAGTGTATAGTTTTTTGTTACCAATTTTCTAGAAACCAGTTTTTTTTAATTTTTCTAATTTTTCGCGAAATATCAGAAAATAATTTACCGAATCTCAAAGAATTATAGATCAAACAGGGGTAGAATTTTTTGGGGACTGATTTTTTTGGAAACCAGTTCCAAAATTTTTCAAATTTTTTGGATATAATTAATCAAATCTTAAAAGTATATCAACATATACAATTTTTTATGCTTAAACCTTAACAATGAAAATCTATACTTGAAGAGAAAGTTGCATGAGTTGCAGGGAGGGAGAGAGAATAAGTATCGTTTTCTGTCTGTATGTACGCAAACTAATAAAAGATAGAGAATGATATGACAAATCTATAGTTTCCTATTTGAGGTCCACGCGCTAGCTGCATAGCTTTGAGGCCCGCGCGAAGCGCGGGCCAAGCGTCTAGTTTCATATACTTTTGGTAAAAATTCGGTTCATTGGTTTCCGAGATCATCGAACGCAAACAATCAAAATTAAAAAAACCGATTTCCAGAAAATCGGTAACGAAAAAATATACACCCTATAACACTTCCCGGGAAATTCTACCCCTATTTCATATACTTTTGGTAAAAATTCGGTTGATTGGTTTCCGAGATCATCGAACGCAAACAATCAAAATTAAAAAAACCGATTTCCAGAAAATCGGTAACAAAAAAATATACACCCTATAACACTCCCCGGGAAATTCTACCCCTATTTCATATACTTTTGGTAAAAATTCGGTTGATTGGTTTCCGAGATCATCGAACGCAAACAATCAAAATTAAAAAAAACCGATTTCCAGAAAATCGGTAACGAAAAAATATACACCCTATAACACTTCCCGGGAAATTCTACCCCTATTTCATATACTTTTGGTAAAAATTCGGTTGATTGGTTTCCGAGATCATCGAACGCAAACAATCAAAATTAAAAAAACCGATTTCCAGAAAATCGGTAACGAAAAAATATACACCCTATAACACTCCCCGGGAAATTCTACCCCTATTTCATATACTTTTGGTAAAAATTCGGTTGATTGGTTTCCGATATCATCGAACACAAACAATCAAACCGACAAACTCTGTCTCTTTATAATAGTAGTATAGATAATTCGAAGTTATATGTATAATGTGACCTCATAATATGTCAAAGTTTTAATAACCTTGCGTTTTATAATTTATATATATATATATATATATATATATATATATATATATATATATATACATATGTTGGGGTATATAGAGGAAAAATAATTATAATTCAACTACCCGTACATACAGTTTATTACAAGGAGAATAATATAAAATATATAAGTCATATATAACTTAATTTAATTGAGTAGATACTATTTACTATGTTCAAGGCAAATAAATTATACCTTATACCAATAAAAACTTTATATTGTTTACTACTATATAAAAAATTAGAAATATAAAATATTTATTCCTTGTATTTAACAAAAAAAATTTTTAGAAACCCTTGCATTTTTGTTATATATCCCATAGAAGCAGGATATATGACATTCATGGGTAGAATATACGCCTTATAAGAAATTACAAATAATATTTATAAATAAGGGAATAAAATGTCATAATAAGTTATAAAATGTGTGTAAAAAGTTTATTAAGCTGTAACCCAGCGAGAAATGACTTATCGAATCAATGTCGAATTAACGTCAAAAAACGTATATCAAAAAATAATTGAAATATTCATCGATCTCGATTGAAATGTTGTACTTTCGATGACTTTTCAATTCAGAATAAATCGATTTCAATTCGATATTGATTATTTCCTCACTGCAGATATATGGACCGATTCACCGTCTCCGATTAACATGATGCTCCGATTAAACTCTTCGGCTCTTTCTAAGGGGAGGAGATCCATAGACTTGCAAGTTGCAAGGAGAAGACGGATGAATTGATGAGGGGGATTATTTAAAAATGGGAGAATATCTCTTGGAGATTGAGGAAAAGTTTCCTCAATGTATTTGACTAAATAAAAGGCTTTACTACAGTACAATCCGCAATTAAATATTACATAATAGTTAATATTTTGCATTGGGTTGCTGCAAGAGCAGCGTTCGGCTGATGACAAAGAACGAGACGTCTGTCGTAGCGTGGACATAAAGTAAAGCATACATAATTCTCAGATCTCAAGACGAGTATAAACTCTAGCAGAGGCCAGTAGGTAAGCTAGGCCGGTTCTAACTCGGGAGCTCCGAGGGCTGGTGAGTGGCGGGGGGTACTGCGGGCGAGGGGAGAGGGTACAGGGAGGTACCCCGCGGGGAAGGGGTACCGCGTTTTCGGGCGTCGCGGGGAAGGGGAAGGGGAAAACCGCGTTTTTCGGGCGCCGCGGGGAAGGAGGGAACAGCGTTTTCAGGCGCCGCGGGAGAGGGATTCCGCGTTTTTGGGCGCCGCGAGGGAGGGGACCCGCGTTTTCGCTGCGGGAGAGATCCGCGTGCAACGGCCGCGCCAGTCCGCGTGACGTCACACGGCACGCTCCCGCTCGCGTTATCTCTCCCTCGTAGATGTTTCCCCCGTCCTTCGGTCGCACGCGGTCTCTCCCGGCCCCCGGCCCCGTTCGCGCGACGAGTGCGGCACGCGCATTCTTATTGAGAAAAATAATTAAAACTCTTTTAACCATATTATATGCATTTATTTCTCATGTAGTGCATTATACACACAATAGTATCTAAAGCGTAGGCTAATAATTCGCAATCAAA